>UXSR01000240.1:0-53177 GCA_900604375.1 Mesocestoides corti
AGTACTCCGTAAGCCTTTCAGCGTTTAACTTGGCTTCTAATGACTTGCAGGCCTACTGTGGTTTCAGCGATCAGCTTGCCCCCTACCGGTGCCTGCCCAAGGTTGTAGTCAGTGGTAACTGGGGTTGCGGCATTTTTAAAGGCGACAAGGAGCTTAAATGTAAGTGTAGCGTGGCCCAGTGTTTGCCTTTTAAATTTCTCCATACCTTGAATGTGCACTAGGCTAGTCGCTACTGAGCGCTCACCTGCTGGCTGTGCTATCCTGGACATGTAGCTTTCTCCAATCCATAATTTATCCCCCAAATTGTTTTGCTTCTGCGCAGGTCTGATTCAACTGATGGCTTGTGCACAGGCAGGAAAATCCCTGGCCTACTGCACCTTCTGCAACGAGGCGTTCGCTGCGGATGCTCTTGAGGTCTTTCAGCGTCTCTGTTCCAGCGGTTGCACCGTGGGTACGTCGACATTCTGCTTGTAGTCGGTGAACTGCACCTCCTTCTAATCACGAATACCTCTGCTTTTTCCACTGAAGTTTAATTAGTGGTTAGTACTTGGGGGATTATTACAAGATGCATTCATCTAGTAATAAAGCAGATATCGAATTTCAGCAGATTTAGTGTGACCAATGTAAGAATGCGACTCGCTGGCGATCAGTCCAAGGTCACTCAGTTGTGGTGCTTTTGCCAACCAATCCTCAACGGCGGTGTAGACTTGTGAGAATACTCTGGATTATGTAGTAGTGATCAATTGTCAAATGGTTTTAGATCTGTGTTTTTTTAGGTCAATTGTGGGGAATCCTGTCCAGAGTGAATCCTGAAAGTTATGCACCTCGACTGCCAAGCGTCTTCCAGATTGTGCTGGCAGAACTTCCCGATGGAGCTACGGGTTGCTAGCATCGGCGATGCTAGAAGAATCGCTTCCTTTACCCCTTATATATTTTTTTAATCTGTGACACCTCAATGCGTGCCGTTTCTGACCACTTAACACCGATATTAACTGCTTAACTAATTTAAGGGTAGTTGTTGCAACCGCAGCGTAGTCGTTTGTGGAATGTACATCGTCAACAAGTTTGCATGTGTGGATTAGGAATGGCCAAAACCTCTATTTATTAAAGTTATGGAAGTTAATGAGGCTGTGCTACTTCAATTTAGTCGACAACTTTTAAGTAAAGCAACTACACAGGGTAATAAATTAATTGGAAGAACAGTGGTGCGTGGTGTGCGTAGTGAGCCAACTTAGTACGATGAAGCATTCCATAATTTCACATACGCGGACAAACTGTGCTGAAGGTATTTAAGCGTTATCTGCGTCACGATGTTTGTACAAATACAGGCAATGCAGTCGGAATTAACACATGCATGAATGTGTATCAATTTAAGCACCTCAATTGGCTTCAGAAGACAGTGAATGGAGTACTCACCAGTACAATAGCAATGCCTGTTTGTATTCCAGTGATACCTCTCCGAAACTGCACATAATGCCTTCAACTCGCAAGTGGTGCAACAGAGCAGGACATGTAATCATTGGGTGTTCGGATGGGTAAATGCCACTTGAGGTTGTGCTGCAATGTTTTAAGTAATTTGTAGTATTAGGAAGCAGCAGGAGTTAAACCTGGTTCCACGATATTATTCCAAATATCGTGTCGCAATTGATACCGCGAATGTCTTTTTCGTCCTTGCTGGCTTGCCGAAAGATGCTCAACAGCAGCTAAGATAAGTGCTTTGTCTGAGGACGACAACATGGACAGTGACTGGTTACGGTGGGTGTACTTGGATTGTCAATTTGTCGATATGTTTGCCGTAGCGAGTACCACTCATTGCCTCCAAAACCATCAGATACCTTTGTAAAAATGCATCGGCCGAAAACCCAACCAGTTGATTTTTAACAGATGCGACATTGGCGAAAAGAATTTAAGCTGGCGCCAGTGAACCAAACTGCACAAAACAAACCAAGCTGCAAGACTCATTGAAACACTCTAACGACAAACGATACTAACAACAAACTGCACGTGCCAACGACTAGCTGCTCCCGCTCAAATCGTATTTTTAATTCAACAAAAAAGCATTCCTAGAATACAAAAGAGCATAAAATTAAAACAAAAGACAAAGTAGAACGTTTGGTCGTCTTGTTTTTGGTAATGTTGGATGTTAAGATGCCGCTTTCGAACTGTCCATCATAAACGTACAGTGTGTGTATGTGAAATGTCCGTAAACCCGAGTCAAATCAACCGAAAGAAGAGGCGTGCATAGTGATTAAGATTGAGATGACAGCATGCAACATGATTAGTTCTGACGCGCAAACACCAGATGCAAAATTGCAAGGCATATTGGCATTGTCAGCCGAATCTCGTCATTACAATTTTGAATGTGTGCACGTATGTGCGTGTGTCCATTAAAACGCCTTACGAATGACATCCCAGACGACGAAAATGGGCCTACCGAAGAACGGTGTGGGGTTGGGCTGGAAGCCTGTTGAAATATGGGGTCATGGGACCTGTCGGTTTCTGACGCAACCGTTTGTAGAATGTTTAAATCGTAGATGGAAATTGTCCGTTGGTGACATGTTTCCAACTTGACATTTTGTGTCATAAAAGAAAGCAATTCGGTCAGTAGTGGCCAAATGGTGAACTGCAGTTGTACACGTCGAGTAATCGCAAGTGGAAGAAGGCACAAACGATGAGGTGTTTCGTTGTTGACGTCGTAACTTCATGAGGTCTCAAACGGTCTTTGTACGAGTAACTGCCAACTTTTGGACCAGTTTGTGAATACACACCAACAATGTGTGTATGAAAAACGCATCCAGTGGGACACATGTAAGCTTATCTCACGACTTGTCCTTTAATTTGATGCAAATTCGTTTTTTTCCGATATTGAAACAATCCATCTGACTGCCTGATATTGTCGTATAGGCATGATTCTACCCAATTTCGTTTGTGTTCCAATCGGATATGGGCGTTTTAAAAAACCAAGGCAACTTGAAAAGTGTAATGTATTTTACTACTCATATCGTTTTACGCAGTGCTGATTGTTCAATGGCGATTTGGTAATGTGTGATTATTACTGCTCAGGATGTAGGTTCTGTTTAGAATTACCGGTGCATTACTAAGTCAAGTTGTAGCACATACAGTACTCAGCATGAGGGCAGTTTCTAGGCTAATGTGAAAAGCTGCTGGTGAATTTTACGTGTTCCCATGAATTTGTGTAGATGTGGTGGTATGCATACTTTTTCGTGTTTTGATTTCGGATCGCATGCAACAGCAGAAAATCGATCATCGCCGATTCGTAGACATGATTGACCTTCATAGGTAAATTCAATACTGGCGGTCGACGCGAAAGCACTTGTGCATTTAGTAAAACAAAAGACTTATTTACCTTTCAACAATGTGACATTGGTAGTTCTGTTTTGCCGATCAAAAAGGCATCTCCTCCATCATCAAAGTTGCCAGGAACTGAGAAAGTTAACATTCTGTCAGAAATGTGGGATGGTGTCATCTCAGTTATCGGATGCTTCGCAGAAGTCTGTGTGTTGTCAGTTATGCAACACCGTTTTTAAGATTGGTTTGAGGCGTGAATCATGCTGAGTGATTAATATCAGGAATAGCGATCATGGGTGAGAACAGTCGATGGTAACGTTTTTAACAATTACGCCAATCGTGATGTACTAGTCGTGTTGCATGCCTCCAGTAAAGGGAATGTTTGGGAGAAAATCTGACGCTTGCACATCCTTACCTCTCTGTGATCTCGTTTTGGTAATCACCATTAATCTTACGCATTTCAAATGTGCAAATATCTGTTACCTAGTTTTAGACAAGTTGTTATTGTGTGAAATCATGTGCCACAAGTGGAGCTTTGACTAAAATTAGGCGAAATATTGACAGCATTTGTGGGAAATTGTTTTAATTTACTTACTGGTCATTCAAAATACCACTGCAATGTCCTTGAATGAAAAATCGGCAGTCAGAACTAACTCCCAAGGCTTAAAAACAGACGATTGCATTACCTGCGGTCTTAAATTGGGTGAGATTGTAGTGGTTTCTTTAAAAATCTGATGGATACAACTCCAGACTCCTCTGGACTGTGCCAACTTGTTCACATTTCCACTTGTGGTAGGCTCGTTAGGTACTCAGCCGATCGAATTTAGGCTCTCATTAAAATTTTTTCCTCAAAAATATAGCTCGAAGTGCTAATTTGACTGAATCCGAGTTTGCCGCTGTTTAAGCAGATTCCCAAAGTTGAAATATGAAGTTCGCTCTACATTCCATCCACTTATAATTATGGTCACTTAAATAAGGATATTGCTCAGGGCGATTTCCGTAGTGCCATTTCACACCGTTTCATCTACTGCTGTCGATTCACTAAAGCTTCAACCTTGAGGTTAAAACTGGCATTCCAGGCTGTTATTGACATCACCAGAGGCGGAATTCACCAAAAACTCGTTTAGTGTTTTTGTCCAGCCCCCATGAAGCTAAGAAGTCGATCAACAGTGAGGGGATGTCTGTCAGTTTGTATCACGTCATTGGGTATCCACAATTGATCCCAGAGATGGACGAATGAACGGTACAAAGTGGTACCGCATTGGATCATGCACACTTGTTGTAACCGAATTGTGTGTGTTTCAGTTCTATGTGATGTCTTTGTAAGTACGGTAATATATCGATTTGGAGGTGAGGTTAGGTGGATAACGATAACAGTGCCTAGTATGCGCGTGCTCCTGTAGAGACGAATAAGGGCGCAGACATATTGGACCACGCTGGCCTCAGCCAATCCTCCGTCACTCAGCGTACCAATGGCATGCGAAGAAGATACGCAGTTAACCAGAGATGGACACACCTGAGGAGAGATACATAATGAGCGGTGTGGCCAGTGTGGTTGACTCGGATGGACGGCGCCTGACGCGTGGCTCTGACTTGTGATTGGTCAATAAAGCCTGTTCTGTTGTATCAGTCTTCTTCATACTAGGGCTCGGGTATTCTACACTCCTGAATTGCTCAGCGCTGATGTCGAATACTCGACAAATCAGGGTTGAAGCCAAGATACCATTGAGGGGACACAAGCAGTTAGCAATCGTATCTGCTTCCATGGACGAAGTGAAATTACATGTTATCTTGAAACCGATGCTGGCAAAGGAATAAAACTGGCAAATAAGGAAACTTGCCACCTCGCTACATGGCCTGTTCTGGACGGTTTATCTAAAGGACATTCGTGTGGAAATTGATTCGTCGAGACATAAGGCTACGCCCAGTGTCCCAGATAGAATTAGAAACGCGGAACTGTGAGGAGATCAAATCAGGTTATATCGTTTTGATGCTATTTCTGACAGCCTCCATCACTCACGTTGCCCTGGTATACGTTTGTGATGAGATATAGCGCTGTTATCTGCGTGGTATCAGAGAGCTAATACAGATTCTTCAGGAAACCTGTTTCATTTGTCGATTTTATAGAATGCAAAACTTCTCTGGTAATGGTAGACTTCAATAGATACTTTGTGTTCCCAACTGTCTCATTTCTCATCAATTTCCATACTAGTATGACTGAACTAGTTCCAGATTTCAAAGCGAAAATTTGTCTTAAATTGACCAATTCTTAATGCTCAATTTGTGTTGAGTTAGACCGTTTTATGTCCTTATTTATAGTAGTGACCTGCCTCAAGTGAGCAAATTCACATGTTCATTTATCGCAAATGGTGTGTTTGAGAGAGAGTTATAAAAAACACCATCGAAACTGCAATATACGGTGCGTCATACCTCGACGTTTCACAAATTGCAAAATTAGTGATAGTCAGTGTGTTATTCAACGCTAACATGATCCAGGATGCTGCAAAAAATGTTGCCTGATCAAAAACAATTTTTCTCCAAGTGTTTGCTTTCGCGATAGTTTAGAGGTTCTCAAACTGAATCTGTCAAGGGTAAGGTCATCATGACATTGATAGCAGAATCTAGTAAACAACAGTTAATCATTGACACAAACCGCACAATTACAGTCAGTAGGTTTCATAAATATCACATAGTAATTTATCTCACCCCAATTGCATCCCAAGACCAAAATATAAATCTGTGAGATACAGGACACTTCGAAAAAATATAAAAATACATGTTTGTCAGAATACAAAAAGCACAAAATCTCATCGAATTTCACAAAGAGTTTGTAAACCGCTTCCCTAGTGAGTACTGGGTTATTTCTTTTTGGGAAAACGCTTGAACTCACCTAATGTCTGGTGGCACATCGGACACGTGTGCTGGATGTCTTTGCAAGAGTCGACACAAAACGGAATCAGACAGCACCCCAGGAACCCACTAAAAACGCCACCACAGAATTTTGATTAGTTTTTAATATTCAGAAATAGCATTCTCTTGATTACATCATACTGAGAATGTGGTTCTGTTGCGCTAAACATTGTGATTAAATTTAATTATTGTACGGTTAATAATTTAAGTAAATAAAAAATCGTAAGATACTTTATTCCAAAAAGTTAAAAGAAAAACAACATTACACTCGAAAGCTGCACGTTAGCACGTGCAATGATTACTGACACAAAAAGGTCTTGTCTTTTTAACATATATATACTACTTACGTGTGCACGTTTATTAAATGATGAAAATTACGTTTTGCCTACCCCATCATGGCGATTCCAGTACAAGCGAGATAGACTAGATGTCCCGACTTGTGTTTTGTTTGTGTGTTGACGTATACTCCACAGCGCGGACAGAGTGCGTTGATAGAACCAGGCCCAAAATAAGCTTGGCTAGGTTCTGCGGTCAAAGGATATCTTTTTTTAAAGAAATAGGTAAGCTTAAATTTTGCTCTAATCAGATTTGCCACTTACCGTTATAAAAAGGTGGCTGATCTCTTACAACATTTGAGACTGAAGGATCTGCAAATAGTCGGGTTATAAATAAACAACATGCATTTTAAGCAAAGAAACTAACACCTTGGCAGGTGATGAGAGAGTTAGTACGCAGTGACTGGTAGAAGTAACTAAACCACACAGTCATCTACTTTTTGGAGCCTTTTGAAACTGTAACTAAATGAAATAAATGAATGGACATAGCATAAGAAGCCACTGGATCAATGGCCTATTTCAAACACTTGTAATCTAAGCTTGTTTGGCGTGATCTCTAGGGGAATAACGTCTTTTTATGCAACAGCTGAAAACGTACAATGCGTTTACTTTAATCACTTCTGCATTTTAAACTAGGATTCGTTCCGAACGACAGGATTGCGTTAATGTACAAAAACGCTCTATCAAGGCTTATATGCCAGTCATCAGTTTGCATTTTAATATAATGCAAAAAGTCGAACCCTGCTGTATAGTTAGCTGAATATTTGTTTAACCTATAAACTTATTGTATTAAGGTCAAGTAATTTACGATGCTGTTCACCAGTCCTATTACCTACTATTTGCTACATACAAACGAACCAAAGGTATCCGTATTAATATTGGTTTACAATGTTTCTTTGATGTTAAACATTTTTTACAAGGGTAATTAAATGAATGCAGACATATTTATTAGTAGACTTAATAGCGCAGATAACAAGCATTACTAAAATTCGTTCTTTACTACCTATATTATTTGGCTACCTGACTGTTCTTGCAAAGCAACAGACTCGCTCACTTCTAACCACCACTTCAATCTCTTCCATTTCCGTTACTTCACTCATTGCAAATCCGCCAAGGACACAAAAGTGTGATGTAATTTAAAACAATGATGTTTTTTTACATGTAATAGGTCACATAGGTGTGGGTCCCGTTAATAATGTTTCACCGTAAAGACAAAGGAAAGAGTATTTAATACGAATGTGAGTACTATCTGTGCTGAATTGTCATATAATTTATAATTGATTTCAGCTAGTAGTGCTGCCAAGGCATAAAAGACTCATAAGTTCTAAAAAAGTGTCAGGCTATTTTTAGGAAGAAAAAAATATCCTAAATTAATTTGTAACTTTTGTGTTAGGCATCCTGGATAATAATAATAATAATAATAAAGGATACCATTTTAAAATACAACGCAATCAGCTCAAATTCCCATTATCTTGTTAAAAAACTGCCTTCCTATGAACTAACCACTACGTGAAATGCATGCATTTTACATCTAACTACTGTTTACACAGTAAATTAAATGTCGAAGGAGAATAAGGGCGACTGATGCTAGCATAGCAAATTGTATTTAATATGGTGGCCGACATTCATTAAGGAGTTCCAAAAAGAATTAGTTTACGCTATGCATAGAAAATTTTATTTTACATCAGATTAATTTTTTAATTCTAAATTGTAATAATTCAGGTAATGCGTCTTTACAAATATTTTGGTGTTTATTAGGCGTCCTAAGATGGGGATATTTTTGGAGAGTGGAAGTATATTCCAGGACATTTCATCTCAAATCAGCAGTCAATCAAAACGTTTTGTTCGAAGTAAATTGTACGCAATTTCGCATTTAATCGGTAGAATATGAGGTTTTACCTTCACTTGAAACAACCATATTTCCATGAAATCGCATTTCCTTTTTTGTAGAAATATTCGTATATATCTTAAGATGAAGTAGCAAATAAATTATAACTTAAGTCGTCAAACTTGCTAAAGTTTAATCTTGAACAAGTTTATACTTTTTAATGTGAAGGTTACAAGTGCGATATCCATAGTGATTTAGATCGTGATACGAATGTTACGATGAACCACAATGAAAAGGATTCCGAGGTTAATTATATCCATCAGGCAAATATATGGACCCAAACCATTGAAAAGGAATTAAGGTATCAGAAGCTCTATACACGGTATACGCAAAATCCCTTCAAAGAAGGTTTGTTGACTTTTATTGGATTTAGTTGTGGTCGCTAATTAATGACGATTGACCTTTTAGTTTTTGTGTATACTGAGAAACCCAATGTGAAGCCCCAAGTTGGGTCTGTGGATGGTAAATATAACTAAAAAAATATAACTACACTTTAATTTAGAAAACTTGTATCGAATTATCGAAAGGTCTAGAATGGAACCAAGAAAAAGATATGATGAACCTCAATCAGTTAATCAAGAATACGGATGGATTTCAACACCAATTGTAGGACTTTTAACATATTTGCGTTACTGTTTTAATACATACTTGTTAAAAGTAATTATATCGGTAAATAACTTTTCGCGAAAAATAAATGTCGTTTATCCAAATTTATGGGTTTGATGACTTTATTTCTACCAATTATGAATTCGGTAGACTATATCCAAACTTGCTGGTCTGGCTGTTTAAAGAAATCATTCAATTAAGCCACTCAGGGGATAAAATCCACTACGCCATGGCAGTCAGTAACCATTAATATAATCTTTTTAAATTACAATTCATTGATATTTTCTGATCTAACTCAGTTTGAACCTCTCTAGTGAAAAAAACGTTTAATTTACAAAATGAACGTTAGAGGCATATTTGGAATGAATTATTTTCGTCCATGTTTGCTCCACGTATTCAGATGTACAAGGTGATTTATGAGAGATATGCACCAAATCTATTGTAAGTCCAAACAAAGCTGTTGATTTTGTTACCAAAAAACGCTATCCATCGTTTCCGGATCAGTCACCACCAATTAAGAAAATTATGTTAAATTAAATCAATTTAGCCAACGATACCTCTCACCAGAATGAATATGTAAATGCTTTGCCATGCGGTAGCTTTACTTACGAGGGTAACATGGCTAATGAAATTTAAGCAAAATAGCAAGATTATTAACAACCTACTTTGATCTTATGTCTGATAATTTGCTTTCCTCATTTGACTGTCCAGCATAAGCCGTCAGTCGGACAAGTCGAAATGACTATAATTCACGTTAGTTGGCACCAACAAATTTACTTGCTTTCCTTTGCTCTTTAAATTATGTTTTTTTCATAATTCTACAATTGTTATGAAGAATAAGAAATTAAAAATCCCGTTAAGGCTTTGAGAAGACCAATAGGTTTAAATCTGCTGTGTGCGTGTTTAGGATATTTGTGGTGATGTTCGCATGAACACACATGTTACCGGTAGGTAGAATGATGCTCTTAAAATGACCACTTAGAGTAAAATTTGTTTGATCATCTCAGGAGCTCTTAAATGGTTCTATGCGTGCAAGTTTGATTAAAGGTGACTAATGCTACCAAAGGATTCCAAAAGTAAATATCCTTTTAAAATATGGCTTTTGATTTATGCGACAAATCCGGCTTCGACTGTTAGCAAATTCCCTTATTGCTGCTTAAAATAGGAGTAAAATTTGCCTTTTCTTTTAGTTTACCCGACCAAGAAACGATCGACGTTTCCACTTTGGAAAGAGTTTATGCGAAATGACGCGATTCATGGGCAGCTATTGGCAATTTAAGAGTGCCGCGAGTAATAACGCTGAGACTGGACAAGACAGGAGACCTTAATCCAACCGCTGGGAGAAGTTTGGACTCTTGAAGCACAAAGATGTGACCTGATCTATCAGAAATCAATGGAAGTGCTTTTTTATTCAGCCTGCTTAGACTAATTCAAACGACCGTAACAGAGGCACGCGTTGTTATGCATAGGGTTTCCTAGGGTACCTCTTGCTTGTGGTCAAGCCAAAAATGCCATGAATACAAAGAATGCGTATCATAAAATTATCTACGACCAACTATCGTGATTTCCCAAGAAAGATGTTTCATTGGTTCCCGCTCGACTCATATTGCGAGAATTAGCGCTTAAGATATGGCATAAGACATAAACTGTCAGCTTCAAGTTGACGACGGATTTTGTTGGAGTGTCTGTTAAGACCAAGCTTGGTCGATTGTGGTTGTCAAAATCACTGAACATCTTTGACCAAGATCTCTTGTGATTGGTCCAAAGGCTTTTGTAGGTGCATCTTGATTGGCTTATTTTACTCATGCTTTTTGGGAAGGTTTTTCAAAAAAAATCGGGACTGTCTGTCATCACGTATTGATGACAACAGTGCCAGTAGCTAATTAGAACCGTTATTTAGGCGTGTTTTTCACGATACAAAAGCCTGTCACTACATCTTAAATCCGACACTCACTAACAACCGTAGTTTCTACTAAAGTGCACCTTGGTGTAGTTTTACCAGACTCGGTTTTATGAGCCAACTAATGTCCTTGATTTCTAAAAAGTTCTTCCTTTCGCGTCAGGTGGAAGACCTGCTTCGTAATTTTACAAATCCTGGGATTAGTCCAGTTAGATAAAGCAGCCGCCGTATGACACATTTTGATGTGTAAAATGGCAGAAAGCACTAGTAGTAGTTACTAGTGCCACGAGGACTTGCATATTTAGAAAAAAGATCCCCTTCCCATAATTTATTAATTTTCCTTTATCGGCTTTTAATTTTAAGTCTACAAGCTGCTAGTGTTTCGGTGTAATTTCAGCTCATTTTGTGGGTGTACAAAAAATCAATTATGCTAATCTGTGTTGGTAATCTAGAGTGCGAACAACGATGTTTTCTGCGATGTTTTAATGAGTATAATAAAAATATCCTGCTGTTTTTTACAATGACTTCTGTAATCTAACTAGGAAACAAAATATATCGGAGATTTACTTGTGGTGGATTGGATTAAGAATTTCGCAACGATGCCAAAAGCGCAGCAAACGTTTCTAAACCGACAATGACTTGTGCAAACTGTCACATTCTAAAAAAAACTTAGTAGGGTTCTCCGTGCCGTAAATTTGACGCCATGCGTTTCTTAACATCGAGACCTCAATTGTTGACAAAATTGATCGGTTACTTAACTGTCATCCACTTACGTCTTTGGAACCTTTGATTCACTTTCATTCTCAACTCGACATCAATAATCACCGTCAAATGCTTTTGCAATGCATCCGTTGAGTCTAAGTGGCCAGGTGAATGGAATGGGCAGTGCGGGGGTGAATGACCAGACGGTCCCGTTGTATCTTCTTGACCTATTATCTTGTCGTGAATCCTGTTTATTCAACCCCCTAATCCGGTCGCTCCACATCCTACACAGGGTTGCCCTAGTCGCAGCATGTCGCCAGCCGCGTGAATCCTCAACTCCCCCTTCATTCACACGGATATCTATATTGGATTATCCTCACACATGGGTCTCGATGTTAGCCCATGTATGACTCACAAATCCCACACGCGACACAACGACACCAGTTTCGGTCGAGCTCTGAAGTAAACGGTTGTGTCCACGTCCTCTCCAGTCTTTTCCTTCATCGCGGGAATCAGGCAAGCGTAATCTGGCCAGGGTTAATTCCGTGGCCCCGGCGTGGTTCAAGGCCACATGCCATGGCCCACAACAAGACGGGCGACAGGTGGAAGAATGAGGTGACCGGCTTAGTGGTCGTAAATCAGCACGATTCATTACGCCTCTGAAGCGCTCTTAACTCCTGCTTGCATTATAAACATGTAAGTTATATCGGATCCACAAAAACACTGCAAATCTTAAATGCCATTAACTCTGAACCCACTTACACCAATATAAGCCGGAAAAAATCGACTAATAAACGTGATGACAACTTATAGTATCACGTTAACGTTAAATATCTGAAATGTCCAAGAGATTTAATTGGCCTTCGGCCATATGTACCCATTTGGTCACATGTTTCCTTGAAAGTATACTTCTCAATGTTTAAACCTTACCATAATATGCGTCTGCAGATTAAAGGGAGTTAACATTCCAAGATTTGCTGAATGCAATATTTCATATTTGGCTTAAAGATAAGATGAGCCAGAAATTACAGCTGAATTAAAATCTTGTTGGCTCAGTTTATTGCGCATTATAAAGCTAAAAGTTAATTCAAAGGCTTATATATTCTAAATTCTGATCGACAACTATGTGTGCTACTATTTCCCTGTAACAGAACTACAATCTGGATTGTGTTTCTGCCACACTAACGGCACCAAATACTATAACTGGTGATATCACATAAAAAAGAGAATCTGTAGTTAGACAAAGTACCCTTACTGGGGAGTTTTAAAAGTACTAAGCCTCGCTCGAGTGGCTTCTCATGGAAAATATATGCAGGATAACAAAAACAGTTAAGAAGATCCTAAAGTTCTTCCATGGACCATCAATTTGAGGAAAACCGCTTTGAAAACTAAGATAACCAAAGGCAAGTCATCCTAATTTTAAAATATTTGAAAAAAAAGGCAGTCAGAAATTCTGATGGGCTTTTAAACTACCTGGATTCACGAAACCAATATTCTTGACTACAACAAAGTTGAAGCTAGGAAGTTACATTCAAACTACATTTCTGTTGACTACCAGAGAACCTGACAAGAAGAACCCACTTAAATCATTAATTTAGTGATTGTGGATAGAGAACATGATATGGTAATACGAAGTCGCAAGTGCATATCAGCCTGTGGTAAAATAGCGTGGTCACGAAGATCTTGCCAGAGTTTTAAGGTAACATTCGTAATTGCGGTCAAAGAGATTTAAGCCAAAATTCTCAATACAACAATCTGTCATACAAACAACTAATCCGCATGAAATTTGGGCAGCCATTCTTTATATTTTGTTACTAGCCCTGAGTGTTTTTTTTTCATGAGTTCCATTATTTGACACCACTTTGCTGCACTTAACGTGGCTTCGATCACTGACGTGAAAATTAGTCGTATCCGAAAGATGTATGCACACATGCGCGCAGTCACAAGAAGTGATGATTTACCAAGCATAGCACTGTTTTACCCGCCAGAAATTTTGTATTGAAAAATATCAAATCCCTGTCAGTTGCCTTGCCAAAATGAACAATGTAAGACAGAGTGGCATAGTAGAATTAAAGTCAATTTTCACATTAATTTTGTTTTTTTTTATCATCGTAGTTTATAATGAAACCTCGAATCCAAATGATAATTGCCCATTGAAAAAAAAATGCTAATAGTTCTTGACTTAATTACTGTTGAATGAGCAAAAACAAGCATGAAATGATAAGTTCAAATACCTTTTTACTCTGTTAGTATACAAAATATGTACAAGAAAAGAAGACAAGCCTATTAATAAGTTAGATGCTATGCCCGCTCACACTCAACCATATAATCTGTTTAACTCCAGCCTACTTGGGCACTGTTGTCAAAATCACCACCTATATCAAGTTAGATCAAGATGCTTACTCTCACTATCATATTGTTCTATAGATAAAGCACTTATTTTGCAAATGAAAAATGTAAATTTTGAAATTGGGTTCCGTTGTTCGTTTTATCTTCATTGTTTTACTTTTCCTCGAAGTAAAACTAGGCGGATAGTCTGAACCTTTTTTAAAGTAGCCTCAGAGATGTGGTATGTTTATTTGTCGCAAAGTTGGCTTGTCCACACAGAATAAACTGTTATTATTTCTTTTTTGCATAATGCAATGAATAAATATCGAAATAAAATGAGTGTTGTATTTTATTGTTATTCTTGGTGAGCTTTTCTTCAGTTGTCAGCATTAAGTTGTGAGGTTAATTACCTGAATTTACAAAATAATAATCGCCCTGTTTTGTCAGATTCTTTATGATATAAGGACGTAGCTGTTACCTTTCATAAGTTTGGAATTTGTGGGACTGATATTTACTGCAGCTTTGTTCATAATAATTTGACAAACTTCATTAGATGTCGCTTTGCATCAAGCAGTCATGGTAATTAACGAAAGTGGGTATCTTATTTTCGCAGTGAACGTCCTGTGGCCACGGCGAAGGCCCATGTCATGCTTTACGACTCAAAGGCAAATTGCTGGAATTACAGTGGGAATTCACAAAGCCTTGCTAAAGTGCAACTTTACTTTAACTCATCAACAAATGCCTACCGCGTGGTTGGATGGAGCTTACAAGACCGTGAGGTACGTTTACTTTTAGTACAATCGGTCGGCTTATCTGTCGTCAATTACCGTCAGTTGTTCCTCATCCTAGTCGTTGTTGACGTGTTCCTTATCCCTATAACCGTTTGACATTCTTACTTGTTCAATTACGTCCATTTTATGGATTTATTGTTGCTTTTATTTATTTATCATAATTATTGAGTTACATTTTCATCTGGTTCTGGTTCCACCGCCATGCCTTGGTACTCCATTTCTTCACAAATGCCACTGAATTTCGACTCTAATTAAGTGAGCTGTTGATTTCATTCCTTGACAGTTATAACTGCCTTGATAACTGATACTTAGGGGTTATTCGTTCTCACTATTCAGTTGCTTTTAATTTTTTTTGTTTTTAATCACAAATTTTCCCAATTTTTTTGGCTCCCATCTCTGGTCATGCTTCTGATTATTTCAAAGCATGAATCGTCATGTATACAAGTGCAACTCGTACGACAGCATCTCCAGTGATGTGGAATATCTAAAATCAACGTTTTCTCTACTTTTTTCTCTTAAGACACTAATTTTGGATTCTTCAGTGCTCCAGGACCTTTTTGATGTACTTTGGTCGATATTTAATTTCCTGTATCAGTCATCCCTGCATACTTTGTTGCAAGGCTGCTTTGTACTATATAACCCTGATTTTAGCCCAATTTGGGTGTACGCTTTACGTATCATGTCCAGAAATCGAATCCGCATACATGGTATTTTGCGGCATTATTTAGATTCAATTTGCTTCACTTCTCCATCACTTGAACAAATCGTGAAAAAATATCGTGTGACCTGTATTTGTGCATTTATAACTCGTAATCTTAGGTGTTATGCATCGTCTCTGACGGGATGGGTTTGAGTTAGCATCTGTGGACCTTAAAGAAAGGCGTAGCCTGTACATGAAGAGTTAAGTTGTAAATTAATGTGTATTAGACAGAATCGTCGAATCGAAACATGACCTATCCTCTTCTCTTCGTCCTGTAACAGGTCAAAATCGACTCACAATTTTTGTTGCTTGCCACTTTAGTGCTCGTCTTCCAGTCTGAACTAGCACTGCCGACAATTGTTCACTGAATCATTAAACGCACTTCTCTGTAGCATCTTTTTTAGTTACTTAAGGTTGCTTTAGGGCTGCTAAAGTCTATCACAACGTACATGCAAATTTGCTCCAAGCCTGTCATACGCAGCCAGTTTAATTTTTGTAGGTTGTGATCAATTGTTCAATACCACGAGGCCTCAACTATCACAAAGCCCGCCCCAACTTTCACCAGTGGCGTGATGCCAAGCAGCATGTCTATGGATTGAGTTTCGCGTCGTCAGACGAGGCGGAGGCGTTTGCTGCGGCCATTGACGCTGCTCTTGAACAGCTCGCTGCTCTGAAGCGCCAACAGTCGATGCCACAACAACAACAGCAACAACAGCAGCAGCAACCACAAGAGTCGCAGTTAACGCGGCAGCAACAAACCCAACACCTGCAGCAGCAGCAGCAGCATCAACAACCGACGACCAATGGACCTACAAATCACTATCACCACCATAACAATCAACAGCAGCAACATTACTCTCAGCCACAAAGTCAGCAACAACCGCTGCAACACCAGGAATACCAGCCGCAAAATGATCATTCAAATTATGCTGAACCTAATCGTTCGAGAAGGGTAATTTTAATTAGACTCCGTTGCTCTGTTCCGTCTAACTCAAGGAGCGAGTCCATTTTAGTCCGGTTAGTTGAACCAGAAACCACCGTTTTCTTGAAACGTTCGATTTGTTGGGGTCCGTTAGCTTTGTGTAGGCTTGTGGCATTTGGACACGAGTTGTCATATCACTATCTGGTCTCTCTCGCTAATTTGCAGGAAGAGGTTGATGTTGTGGGCTATGTGGGTGTCCCCATTCAACAAAAGGGTCCCGCCCCCACATCTGTCCCCACGGTTAACAATGTTAGCAGTCGCGGTGAGTACGCAATGCCCAACACCCTTCAGCAGCAGCAGCAGCTGGCACCGTCGCAACCTCCGTCAGACTCGGGTGCTAGTGGCGGCTATCGGGCGCCCTCGCTGCTCAGCGACTCAGGACGGTCTATCAACGGGTCCATCGGCAACGGGAGTATCGACGGGCGGTAAGCTTTGACAATTTAACTCATGAGCTCGTGAAACCTCTGATTCCACTGCTTGCCCTTCAATTCAAAAATCTCCTACATCGCCTTGCGCTAACGGTTCCCCTTCAACCACTCCATGCTCGTTGGGCAACGCAGATCTGTCGTTTGATACATATTTAATGGCTATCGCAATGCAAAGCGAACTGCGTAGGAAAGGCATGGTATCCGCAGTTCTGCCTTTCGTTTCTCTAACCTCGAGACTTAGGCGTAGTTGTAGATTGTTGCCTCGCGTTATCTTCTAATTTTTTGGTCTCCACTCACGATCCGCACGTCCCAACGCCACAATTCCCATCTAGACACTGATGTTGTATCTGTGTTCTCATTACAACTCGCAGACGTTCTTTGTAAGTTCTTCATGCGACCGTGTTCTCATGATCGGATCACGTAACCGACGGATTCTTTCCACCAGTAAGTGAGCTCGTAAACTCACCACACCAGACCTCGCCATTTGGGTGTCTGCGTTTCTGTGAGAACAACCCTCCCCTCCCCCCACTGACGAACACAAGTCGAGTCGCATCACGTAACGAGGACACAGAAAACTTCTCATGCGTAAACCTGCGAACCCCAGGCCCTAGCTATCAGCCAGAATGCCCTTGGCACCGCCCGGCAAGCAGCCAAACAAAAACCCGGACTTGTTTTAAGACTGCGCTTCCCCCCTCGTAGATACCAGTCCTCCTCCGACGACAGTGTTAAGGGGATCCTCGGTCGAATGCCCACTGCCCCCTCACTGGCCCCAAGCAATTGTTCAACCCCCTCTACTCCCGGCATTGCCTCTTCTCCTAGCAGAGGTGAGTTCCGTTTTTTTTTTCATTATCCTACTTTGTTGTCGTTCGTTGCGGTTGCATTAGTTCAACAAAACCGTTACTCTGCCCAGCAAATCCCGTCTGTGTCCCACGGTGTTACCGCTAAGTCCCCATTTCCAACCTCCTAAATTGATACTGCGTGAGGGTTCCCGTAAGTGGACAGTCGGCTGCCACTACCAGACACGTTCGATACCCGTCAAGCGTCGCTTGCATCGCGTAACCAAACGCCCCGACGTGTGTAAATGGTTTTAGCACTTAAAGTGACTCATCGCGGTTATTTTATTTTCGCAGTGCTTCCATCCTAACCAGGGCCCTTTTCCAGGTCAAACGGTCTGGTTATTATCGCGCGTGTGTGCGTGCACAACTTTCCCCAAACAACAACTTGTCCACCGCCAGCGTCGCTTTCCGCCCTGGGTGGTCTTGGGATTGGCTTGCCTCACTTGTCGCCTAACCACCTCTGCACCCCCCTTTTTTACCTGTCTTGCACGCTCCGCGTCGTCCTAACTCACTCTTAGTGTCCCTGTCAGGGTAAGACAGCGCCACACAACACCACATCGTCGTGTGGCCGGCGGACGTGTTTGCTCCACTCTTCAGAGCATTTGGTCTAATCGAGTGAAGTGTGGCCGTGTGTCAGGGTCGTTGCAGTGGACATAAACCACAGAACAGCTTCTGTGTCCAGTAACCCGGTGAGGACAAATCGCAGTAGAGCCGTTGATTTAGAGGTCAGTGTGATTGGCCAATCAAAAATGGGCTTGTACATATAGTTGTCAACACACCTCAACTGCCAGTTTCATAATCCCGATTGCATCTGTGTGATGGTTATATGAATACACGCATTGTCTTGAGACACACAATCAAGTGGGTCAGATCTACGGTAACTATCAAAGTCATTATGGCGTAAAAACCAATTATCAGTTATCGGAGAAAGTGAGTACTTTTTCGGAAGAACAAAAGTCGATCTGCGGTGCTTTGAGCAAACCCGCTCACCGCCTCCTGCTCTTTGAATGTCAGTATTTGCTGCGATGCATTTTTTTTCTGTTCACACACATTCCCTTGATTTGTGCTTTCAAGTCGGTGCAGAATGCGGGAATTGTCATGTCTATTTGCACCCCGCATAACACTACCGTTTTTGTAATTGCTGCATTCACCGGAGTCGTCGCTGTGTACATCTGGCCCGTAATTTTGATTCAATGGATGGATTCCAACCTTAGGAAAGTTTTCCTTCAATGGGCTTTCTCTCCTTCAAGTTTGTGCCTTTCACAACAACCGGCGTCGTTACTTTGAACTCGTAAAGTGTTTTTTTTTCGATCGCTTCTGCAAGCCAAACTTCAGTCCTTTCCTGCGCGAACGGAAATTAGAAAGCGGTGCAGTCAAATGCCTTTGTCGAATGCATCCTTGCTTACTGCAATTCACGCCGTCGTTATGCCGACTTTGGTCTTGTTACCACTCTGAGCAGTGAATTGCGCAGATGTTGACCGGTCAATCGGCCTCATGTAAAACAGTTTTTTTCCATGCGAAATTCCATCTCTCTAAATTGTTGCGACCCCTCGATTAGTGGTTGTAAGCCCTAGTTACCAACACCTACAGGCCTCTTACTCATTTTTAATTACTTCTATTGGCTTGGAAGGGGAAGCCAGTCTGCCAAAAATCGCATTCCCTTGCTTCCTTCTTGACCCTTTGACCTCTTATTCAGTCGTCGAACATAATTACTTGTTGTGGGCACCTGTCAACGCGTCAATCTAGGCACCTCGGCGTCTGTTCAGTGCGGTGGTTTTCGCGTTTCGTCAATTTTACCATTGTCAGCGTCTTCACTTCGTGTATCCGCCCACGACGGCCTCATTTGCATTATTAACGTGTACGGCGGCGCCGTGTGTGTGTGTGTGTGTGTGTTCCGATGGTCCCTCTATTGGCTAACTTGACGAGTGTTTTCAGTCTTGGCTCTCCTAGAAACGACCCTTCCCTCCCCATGTGTAGCGCTAACACGAAATGCTGTCTTAGCGTCGAGTCATTCGATCGCGCCTCATATTCCCCGTCCACCGTATGCCTTTCACTGAATAGTCGAGCCGACTGGCCGACGAGGTGTGTTTCCACCATCGCGAGGTCCTCGGATTCCCCGTGTTTTAACGAGCGTCCAAATTTTCTCGCACCTTTCTCAGTCGTTGTTCTTGTTGTTGTTTAATTCTGCGTTGGACTTTGTAACGCGTGTTTGGCGTTTTGCCTTCTCAAATATCCCTTTTTTTCTCCTTCCAAAGAAACTTCTGGGTGTTTGCCGTCAAGTCACTCCAGCGAAACGCTTAACTGCCTCGTGAAACCAACTGAAGCCATGTTGTCATTGCCTGAACGTAAGGTTCTTTTTTTCGTGGTATTGTGTGGTACGTCTGTCGCACACAGACGGTGTATTTCAATTTCTTTTACTAAAATAGGCAAGGAATCCATTAAGTGTAAACTGCCTGCAGCATTTTTCTCTGTTTAGTCGTTGTTTTTTCATCTCAACTGTTTGTTTTAATGTTCTAGTGGTTAATTGTTCATTCATGCTACCTTTGCGCCGGTCCGCGTGTCTTTCCAAATCCGGCGCCCTTTCTCTGCGTTATTTGATTGGATGTTTCCCTTTTTGCTTGCGTTCACCCGTGTCCCGCTTACAAAAATGAGCATTCAGCAAGCCTCGGAAGTCGTTTCAAAGTGACTCAAACGATCGTCTTTGTTCGAAAAGAGTTACTTGTCCTTTCAGTGCCTATTCAACGTTGCACGAGCGCAATTTCCGAAAATCTGGCACCCAAGCCAACGCTCTCGCAGGTCTTACAGCAAGTTAAGGTGTGCGTATCGTGTTCGTCACAGGAAGAAACAAGCGGTCACTTTAAATTGCCTCGGGCAAGCTTGACGCTTTACTCAGAAATCGGTTACCGATGAATGCTTTGTTCCAAACCCGTTCAAGCTTGTCGCGTCGTGCCACCGCTGCTCCATTGGCAACCTGTTTGAATTTTGCATCTAATTTATTTCTTTTTCGACGGTGATTTTGCGCTAGTGGTCATTGTTTGTCTAACACCCTCCGTAAAATCTTCGCGAAACCTTTTTTCTCTTTTGGCAATTATACGGGCGTGTGTCTGTGTGTGTGTGTGTGTGTGTTCGAACTGGTTCACACTGTGTGTGTGTGTGAATATGTTCTTGGTGTTAATTTACTTCCACTTTTTTTCGAATAAGTTGACGCTTGTCCTCGTTATGTGTGGACCTCCTTCTCACGAACTGATTGTGCATTTCAGCCAACAGCAAACCGCGCTTACCTGTCGTAATTTTCAATCCCCGCCTCACAGATCCATCCATCTCTTTTATTTCCCTCGTTGTCATTTCAACCATTATCTCCCTGTCGTTTGTCCTCTTCAAAACTGCAGCGATGGTGGTGGTTGTAGCATGTAACCATTCGTGAAGCCTCGATTACAAATCGCGTGGTTGCTCCATCGACTGCTGTTTCTGACATTTTCGTCGACTGAACAGCACCTACACACGGGGTTTTTGGCGTCGGTTGGTTGGTTTACTATTCGCCCTATCCACCCTACCCCTCCACCCCATTACTTGCCAATCACGCGCCACACATCCCTTCTTCATCTGGCATCCAGTCACTTCTTGGCATGCCTTGTCAAATCACTCACGCCGTCGCCGTCATTAACTAATGTCGACGTGTGCTGGTGACTCAGCGCCCACTGCAGCTTCTTGCGCACGATGGTCCTGGCCCGCGCATTCACACAGGAAGCAGCTCCTCAGTTGTCTGGTAAACGAACAGCAATCCTCTGCGTCGGAATTGATTCGTGCTGCGTGATTCCGTGGGACTTCGTTGAATGCCAACTCGTTTTTGACGTCCTGTCGTATTTCGTTCCATCTGTGCGCCGTGCGCAACTTTTATCGCGCTCAACTATCGTCCGTTTGTTTGTACTGCACATTTACGCCCTTTTTCGCGGTAATAAAACGCGGGTACCTGTAAACTGGGCGGGTTTCCTCACAATTTCTCAGTTGCCTGATCCATTGATTAGATGCGGTTCATGCGCAGTCCCGAGCGGGATTCTCCAGGTCTGGAAATTCACCTCTCGGTCGTGCTACTCTGCCATCCGCTTGGACTTTACGAACAGCCTCCAAAACCTGGCAGCTTGATTGGTCAACACACATGCACAATGACTATTCTTTGCCACGGCACGTTGTGCTGAGTGGTTGCCTCGTCAATCCTTCTTTGCGCGGGCGCGCGCGCGTGCTTGCATGGTCGCTAAGCCTTGGTTTGAATTCTTGTATGCCTCACAAAACTTCTTGATACACGCCGCTTTCGATCGTGAGGCCACGCAAGTTCGCATTTAACACCTACACGCGACCTTCTCCTTCCGTCCGATTAGCCTTGTTGACCACTCAAAGTGACCACGACCACGACTTGGACAAATGTTGCCTCTCTCGGGTCTCATGGGCTGTGTTTTGTTGGCACCGAGTGTTGGCTGAGTTGTAACAACATGAACAGCACCAAGATGCCATTCTTACTACTGGCTAAAGCTAGGTGCTGTTTGCGTCTCAAGAAATCCGCGCTTAGCGGGCACTCTGCCTTAATGCGTTCTTTGGACGGGGCAACTTCTCCCAGTAGCCTAAGTCGTCCAGCCTGTGAAATCCAAGTGTTTTCAACAGACGCACAATTCTGTTGCCAGTCGAGGAGACTTACTTGACCCTCTCCTGACCTTGTCCAAGGTTTATGGGGCGAATTTTATGAACCCTTAAATGGTCTGAACCAGCTTGGTTGGCATATCCTGTGAATCATTGCACAAACAGTCGTGGTGTTAGAATGGTCTCATTGGAAGGTCGCAGATTGTCTCAGGGAAGTCCATATTAACCCCCTCTTGTCTGTACCTTGACGCTGCCGTGCCTCCTACCAGTGTCCTTCAGTTCAAATCTGAAATAATTTGCACCGCTAGTATGTCCACTTAGAGGACTTGGGTCATTGATTCTCGCAAACTCAAATACCTACCTTGTACCTCTTCAATCCCCACTTTGGAAGAATTGCCAAACCTCGGTGCTATCATTTCAGTTCACTAGTTGAGCTGTCGTGCAGCAGGGCCATATCACATCGGTTTCTGTGACGTACTCAGCCAACTTTGTTGCCGAATGCCGTTTGAAGTCACTGACTCTTTACTCTAGGATTACTCACCGCGAACTGGTGTTGTGGAGAATTTAATAGTCTTGGAAAAAAACCAATGTGTGTGTGTGTGTGTTACCTTAGCTGCTCTCGCTGCGTCAAAAACACGTAGTCTGCAGTCACCGCGTCCCATTCGGTTATAAGCTAGTACTGACTACTGTTAGTCGTTACAAGTAGTCAAATATTAGCTGCTGCTTGTTGTTCCCTAGCGGCGTTCCCATTGTGATTATTCTTGTATTTCAAACAAGCGTCCCGCATTTAACATGCTTCCGTTTTGCCCTTTCAGCACGTCATTAAAGTGGCCCGTTTTATCACGGTTCTAACGATACTCAAATCGCCACTAGGCTTCCATGACAATCGTTGTTTTTTTTCCGTCATGTCTGTTCAAATAAGCCGTAGTTCCTCTACAGGCCATTTTTCTAATCTGCTAAATTGCAACAATTGGCTTTTCGCTTCCTTTAGTGAGGAAGCTGCCCGACAAGGAATCGGACTTTGCAGCTGGTGGATGATGCGTGAACGCTACATCGGGCTGCGTAATTTATTCCTCTTTGTGCTTTCATCCCTCCCCCAGGTTCCCTTCAGTATGCTCCACCGACTCCGCCACCACCGACGATATCTGCCGCTCCCCCTGCCCCACCTCCTCCTCCGCCGCCGCCACCAGCGCCTCCGGCGCCCCCGCCTCCCTCGAGTGCACCTCCTGCTCCGCCACCTCCCCCACCACCACCGCCGCCGCCGCCTCCACCAGCACCCGCCCTTCCTTCTTCGGTTGCAAACGACCGAAAGCTCTCCGCCCCGGCCTCTTCGTCGCCTTACCTGGGCGTGGCGGCGGCAGCAGCAGCAGATCCGGACGAACCGGACGCGGCGAACCAGAGTTGGCTCGCCGCTCAACTACGTCAGGCGAAGCAGATGCGTCTGAAGAAGCAGCAGGAGAAACAGGAATCTGGTGGCGTGAATGCCACCGGTGGCGGTGGACTTCACGCTGTGGCAAGTGCTGGGACGCTGAGTCGAGCCCAGGGTGTTGACATGATGTCCGATCTTCAGAGGGTGCTGGCTGCGCGGCGTAGAGCCCGTGAGGGAGATGTAAGTGAAACGTTTATTTGTCAATTTGTGGAACTTTAGTCCTGCTCTGGCTAGCTGCCAAGTCTTCGCCGTGGATGTAGCAATTGTTGTACAACAGCAGGCACCTGCGTTTCGTCCGCACCGCGCCTTATTCCGTTTGCATTTTTTTGGCAACACGCAACTCCAGCGTAACGCAGTCATTGGCCCTTTGAGTGGTGTAAACAAATTCACTTTCCAACTCACCTCCTACCTTATAATCGCGTGTCGCATCGAGCAGCAGCAGTAGTAGAGCTGCAAGCGGCCTTGATGTGTTGGGCACGTAAACACGACCGGTCTGATCCAGTGCGCGCGCACACGAGAGAGAGAAAGCCTGCCCTGGCATTGCTCTGCTCACTGCGACCGCCCGGTGCCTAGATGTGAGACGGCTGGCTTGAGGGCATTCTGGCGCCCCGTTGTGGTCGATATTATGTCCTTCGAGTCTCCTCAATGTGTGATTGGCGCTCTGTTGGGAGTTTCCTTAATTCCCCTCGTCGTACTTTTGCGTGGCCTCAAACCAACATTTTTCGCGGGTGGAGCCTAACCACCAAATCGATGTGGTACCTGTCGTTTTACTGTGATGTCCCACCGCACCGATGGTGACTGTTTCGAATGAAGATTTGATCATATTCGCTGGTATTCGCACCGTCGCAATTCGCAAATCTTTGGCAGTCCAAAATTCATTAATCGCGCACTCAGTTTCCCCGCCCCAATGTTTACAATAAGCACAACAAATACCAAAGATTATCTAGTGGATGACGTTCACGAACAAGATGGCATTGTTTATACATGTGTGCAAGTTCACTTCTATATATATGTATACTTGTTTCGTGGTTCTTATTACTTGTTAGTGAAACTGGGGACTTGTTTTCCGGCGCGCCAACACACTTCCTTGACCTCCTTGTGTGAATTTGAGAGGTGAATGACTTAATTTTTGCTGATTTTTCAACGAATTTATTTGATTAGAAAATAGAAAACAAAAAAAGACTTAATCTAGGGCATATTGTCCATCGTTTTTTTACGACTTTGCGCCATCTCTCAGGTAACGCGCGAATGCTGTTGCGAAAGAAACTTACTGGCTCCGAGGCAATAACGCCAGCAGCGAATTTACGCACATCGTGTAGTCTTTTTAACTGTTTATCCGCTAAGACCGACTGCTGCTGCTGCTGCATTGACCGGAAAAAAGTTGTAGTCGGATGGAGACAAGTCTGGTGGATATGCCGCGTGCGGAAGAACTTCCCATACCAAGTTCAAGAGGGTCTTGTGAGTCAACGTGAGGTGGTCAAGCGTTGTCATGCAGCGGCACCATGACTTGCCTGCGTCCTTGCTGTTGCGACGAACTACTTCACGTAGGGCTTGCTGCCGTGTCCTCATGACCCCTGTTTCACTAAGGTCACTTGTCTTGCGTAATTTGGCGTCTCCACCTTGACACGGGTCTAGCGGGGAAATTTACCGCGTCGCCCCGATCCGACGCCTTGTCACCTATGTTGAAAGTTAGTGATTTCACTCTGCTTCCGAGAGCCCAGATTTTGGACCTTGGTCGGGTAATCCGAGGTACATGTATCGTTTTAAATTCCAGTGACAAATTTCGTCTGGTTGCTCTTGGTTGTGTGTGTGTGCGTGTGTAACGGTGTTCTGCTTTTTAAATACCTCGTTTTTATTGGGTGACCATTAATGTGCATCAGTTCACTTCTTCTCTTTCTGCGCAACTAACTTGCATACCAAGCCACCTTTTCCGCTGTCATCAAGTAGAAACGTGTTGTGTTTTTATCACGCGCGTGTGGACATGACTAATCGGCCGCCCTGCAAACGTCCTAACCACCAGTACTGCCTTGTGCACATGGTAGAACTATTTGCATTGAGGGGGTGGCCTTCCTCGTGTTTGGTGTCGTTGAGGCATCAGCGAGCCATTCGATAACCCTAACGCTTTTCGTCTTCGCCTTGATGCAGGGCGAGAACGTGGACGGCGCCACAGCGGAGCCAACCAACGGCCTCTCGACGACGCCGACGACGTGTGGACCCGCGAACCCACCTGCTGAAAGCGGTCATTTGCGGAGGCCTTCGCAGTCCATTACTGGCCCCAACAGTCTGAACAACAACAGTGCGCCCATGTTTGCTGTCCCCACGGCACCTCCCCCAACCTCGACCTACGCCACCATGCAAGTCGCCTTTGTTGTCTCCCTTTTTTCCATCGTCGCTTTCGATCTCGTTTTTTCCTTGTCACAGTAAACTGACTATCGCCCGTCGCTAATCGCCTTTTATCGCCAGAAATGTCAAATTCTCGGCAGAATCAAGTCCGCACAACTCCCCAAGCTGTTTTTCGTACACCAATGCCTTGCCAAATCACGTGGCCCTTGCAATTATGGCCATGTTTGTCTCGCTTACGATTGCTTTGGCCTGTTTTCTTGCAATGTGCTCGGGGTAATGCCTTTCCCCGCACATTGTCAGCGCATATTATGGCCGGCTTGTCACTCGCCAGTCCGATTGGTCAATTTTTCTTTGTCAAGTCTAGCGACTCGGTGTTTGGACACGATCTTGATCTTGCTGCAGTGCCCTCTCATTGTAAATTGTCTTCATTTTTTGCCTCTTTCAGTCGAAAGAATTCAGTGTCAGCTGTGAATAGCATTGACGCCAATCAGCCCGTAACGCGTGCCGACTTGGACGCCTTCAAACGCGAAATCCTCGCCGAATTTCGAAAGGAGATTAAAACTCTCAAAAGTGATATCCTCGATGGTGAGTAGTCTTTGGGGATGCACTTCGTGTTGTCTCCTTGAAGTTACCGAAGTCGGTCACTACTGCCATGCGGTTTTAGTTAGATGTTTCACCCGTCTTTGGGTGACTCAGTCGATTAAACGCAGACGCTGGGTAGGTGCGGCGTCTTGCGTGTGTGTGTGTGTGTGTGTGTACGTCAGTACCGCCAAGCGTCTATCGTATAACGCACGATAGATGACTTAGCGGTGCCAAGGATGTGCGTGTTTACATGACTCAGGAAACCTGGACTCTGCATTATCGATCTTCTCTAGAACCCATGTGGTCGGCCTTATACGTGGTCTACGCAAGATATGTAGTAAACAGGCATAACTAATTGTACAAGGGACATAATTGTCCCTAACTTTGACGCGGGTTGGTCGCAGTAGACTGTGAATGCTTCTACGTCGCTATTAATGCTCTATTTACCTGTCCGCCTTTTTCCTGGCTCGGCCGAAATGCTGCTTTTCTTCCCTTCATCGCCTTTGTATTCCCAAAAAAAGCTGTTTCCCAGAACAGAAGCCTATTGGCTAAGCAGCTGATTCTGCGCATTCTCTGTTGGTGGTCTTTGTATCTCCTGCAGACTGCATTTAATTGGCCTGAGGTCGTAAGACAAGCCCACAGAGGCGTTGCTTTTATTGTTGTGGTGCTCTGGGGTGTTGTGCGCATGTCGGTGGAAGACAGTCTGTCGAAAGCAGTAATTGCCCACACACACACACACGCCGCAATGTGGTTCTCTTTATTCTACGGCCTTTTGGTTATTGCCGGTTGGGCGTTGGAGAGTGCGGGGGAGGGTTTTTCTGTAGCACTAATCACCTCCACTTCCCACGTCCTCGGCTTTGAATCGAACCCGCGTTACCGAACCCACTATAGCCCCACCTTAGAACCCACGATTTTTTGACTAACCAATTGTAGTAGTGGTAATCTCCTTGGTTAATTTTGGTTTCACCTGTCTTCCATCTACACATGACAAATAAGACAGTGGTCTGAATCGTTTACTGTCATCATCCCGATTGCCTTCATTTGGAAGCAAATTGGCCGCCTCCTTAATGAACTCGTCTTTTGGCCAATGCGCTGGAGGCGCCAAATTTGCATTCCTGCATCATTGAGGAAAGACATTTCGACAAGTCTCGCTAGAATTTGAATTTCTGGTCAGCGAGTTCTTTTTTGAGAACGAGGCTGCCCTAGCTTGCTGTCACCGGACTCGATACTAGATGACATTTCCACACCATTCTACTCATTCCGGCGTGTCTGCCAAACCCTCAAGCATGTTACATCGCCATCCATCCTAGTTTAATACTTCTTCAATCAGATGTGGGGCGTTCGCTGAACTCGGTGTGGTCACAACTCAAGTGGCAGATCCTTGGCAAAACCACCCACAGTGAGCCAAAGCACGTTTGGTTCACTGACGTCAGTGGGTGAGCGCACGCGCACGATTCTTGGCCATTTCCATCATTAGGTGACTAACGCCTGCGCTGCCTGTTTGGTGGTGGTAAACGCACGCACGCCAGCGCGGTTCACTGCCCGGTCATGCATTTTGCGTGTGATTTATCAGCTGACTTTCCCTCCCTAGACGTCGGTTTGTGTGTGTGTGTGTGTCTGGTGGCGGGGTATTTGTCGTGGCAACGCGCGTTGGGCTAATGCAGTCAGAGAGGCGTCGCTCCTAACAATTGCACAAATTGTAGATGCGTGGTTAAATTCTGACAAATTACTGTTTCTCCGGCACACGTCGGATCGACAGATGAGGTCATTGCTAACACCTTTTTCCCCCTGTCAATTTTAGCCCTGCGCTTGGCTAACAACCGCGTATCCTAAGCGAGCTGTGCTTACCAGCCAGCAGAGCCAATCGTCTCCGCATTCCTTCCCGTCAAATGAGCGGAAGCCGTGGATTGGGTTCCCGCCCATTTATCCTCCACCTTCGCACATCGCCACATCCCATCACCGTGCGATATCGCTGACCCGTCTTTCGCCATCTTCTCTAACGCCCTCCCCCCTTCCTCCCCATGAAGAGAATTTCACTTCACGATGCATTTCTCCCTAGTTCCATCTCTCTATACCCCCGTAACTATTTTGTTTCTTTTTGGCGTGCTCGCGTGTAAGCACATGTTGCCCCGTTATTATATTACGCTTATTTGGTGGGCGAACGTTCAACGGAGCCACTCATTATTTGTGCGCCGCATGCATGTAGTTAACTTATTACAAGTCCGTTTCTATTGGAACCTGCGCACCGCCGGTTCCGTTTGTTAATGCTGTTTGTCCACTTCCTTCCATTACCTATCTTGTTCTTCTATCTCTACTTAAATGCCTCTTACCACAAGTTGCGAGTTGTGACTACACATGCTCGCTTTTTTGGCGCTAACTGGCCCTAACAAGCGTCTTTAAATAACGTGTTAGATCTACAACCTGCAGAAGTGGGGCGTGTTCCCAGCGCTAAGGCACTGCATTGGCAGTATTCTCTTCCAGCGTTTACTTTTTTAGTGTACGGATCCTTAGGCCGTATAAGTGCTTGACAGTTGTGGCGTCTAGCTGCTAACCGCATGTTCCTCCCGGCTTTCCGTCATAGTTGCTTCCTATATGGGTGATAGTCTACTTAGAACGTAGTTAGTGCAACGATAAAAGCGCGACTTGACGCCAGAACGGTGGCGACACACCTAATGCGAAACAGGGAAGCGGGCTGCCGCAGTTTACCTGGGTGCGGGTGTGCAAGAGGGAGAATCTTGGATAACTTGGGGTGTTTGGTGCTATCAGTTAATAAAGTGCTCCATCCTCGAGAGTGCGATGGCTCACGTGTGTGCTCACTGCGATTTCACTTGCCGTTACGACCCGTACTAATTCTTCTTTCAATAATTAGCAACGTGAATGCAGCCACTTTATGAAAATTTTTGATACAATTGGAGCGTTTCAAAGCGGAATAGTTCGACTGGTGCGAACCTCAGCCGCGGGCGGAGGCAGCTGCGGTAGCAAGAGGGTTCCGGAGGACGAGAATGACGGAGTCACCACGAAGAAACATTTTGCTAATAAACCGGTCCTTGTTCACTGGCTTGGACTTCTTTTTTCCTTTGCCCGGGCGAGGAACCTCTGTCCACATTTCCTTAACATTTTCCAGCACCATGTTACAGTGTCTATCGAAGGCCTTCACACGACCTAACAGTTTCTTATTATTTCGACAGTTAATGAGGACCTAAAAAGATGTAGCATAAAATGTTTTCATTAAAATTCCAACAGATACGTGCCTAAGGTGCCTTGACATACACGAAATTATACAGGTTTGGAATGCTTTTGAGAATAAGTATGCATTCTGGGTCAATAACACGCCAAGACAAAAAATTAATTAATCCTATTATATACACAGCAGAGTAAAGGTAGCGACCAAAAGAGAATGGATTGAAAAGGCTGATGTTTGCTTAAGCAAAAAGCAGTTAAATGTTGAGTAGAGATTAATGGATCTAGGGTTGTGGAAAACGATGAGGCAACTGCATTTCAGCACCACTGCATTCAGGTGGGGATTTAAACAATTAAAAAATTTGTGGGTTGGAGGAACTTCGTGAAGTAAGCGTACGAGCATCTACTTACTGAGCATTTTACAAGTGAAAATGTGAAATCTACACCATTACCAAAATACTGTTTTGAAATTCTAAAAAGAGATTAACAACAAAAAACATATGCCGATAGAATGGATTACTGAAAAATGCGCTAGAGTACAAGAACAAGACAAACTGCGCTAGGGATAAAGCGAATTTCGGACATACCTGTGTATTGTTTTTCACAGCGTTTAAAAGGACTGATAGCGGCCCTGTTTCAAATTCCTGCTTTTCAAGCTCAATTAACTCTTCCTCAGTCATAAGATTTCGAGTCTTTGTAGCTGCCATTTTTACTTACAGAAAACGTGAAAAATATACAAACACGAAAACTCAACTGAAGCGGCTACGAGAAAATGCTGATACAAACAATTTCAGTTTTAAGCGACTTCATTTTCAGCTAGCTAAGCAGTGCATGTTTTGTTAATTTTAATGCTGCAAAAAAATTTTAGTTTGTTACTTAACAATAAAAAGCGTATAGTAGAGCGTGCGAAATTAACAATTTTTCAAAACAGTCGTAAGTTATTAATGCACGCTTGAATGAAGAAATTAACACGAAGCTGACTTTTTTAGTTATTTCTTGTCGTACACGATGCCATATTGGAACTTTTTTTTCACTTATATGTCTTCAAGACCTCAAATAATCAGTTAGTAATTTCATTGAATTTGCAGATGAAAAATATTTATAGAACTTTTTTGTTCCGAAAGCTACATTTATCGTTTAAAAAATCCAACTGAAAAACGCATCTTATTTTGTGAAAATTGCAAAGTGAACTTTGCAACTTAATGGCATGAGATTCTAAGTGGAAATTTTTATAAAGCGTTTGCCTTTAGCATTGCAGTAGTTTAGTGTAGCACTTCCTTACAACCCTCTAGTTAACAGCCCTTAGCAAACCGAGGGGAGTATAACAAGAGGCGACAGAGTACTCGACCGTTTATTAGTGCCACAACAGCCAAGTGGCTTTGTGTGCATGTGAGTAAGCTTGCGTAACAAGCTACTGCTAACAGGAGCCAAATACAAAAAGGGTGAGTCATTTGTACAGTCGGGCCGGCATACACGCATCACTCGCACGAGGTGGCTTTCTGTCTGCTACAGCAACAAGCAAGCAAAAAAAATATGTATTGAAATAATGAGTAAATACCGACAGTTCTTCATGACTTTTACATTAATCGTAAAAATATACTAGGATCATAGTTTGGTTGTCTGCGAGGTCGAAAGTGAACATTTTTCATGTATTTAAAAAATAAAATGACTCTCACAACGCTTTGACAAACTCATTCCTACAATCTCGAGTGTTTGAATGCAGCGAAATGGAATCTTTCGTCGGAGGCGCTTCTTCGGTTTCGCTTGGGTCGTGAAGGTTGTCTTTCCTTCCGGTTAGTTCTGTGTCCTTATTTAAAGTCATCCCGAGACTTCTGCGTTCTACATATAAAGACATTTGATTACCGTTACCTCATTTTAATCTGACTCATGCTTTGAATAATATTCGGCCTTAAGGTATGTTTTTCCCTTCTTAGAAATTTATCGTGCTGGCTCCCAATTTTCTGTGATATTTATTGTCGCATTAGTATGAAACGGGATATAAGTTTTCTAAAGCAATCTGAGCCTTCGGAGAGGTCCATCAAGTTACGCCGGAGTCTTTCCACAGAAACCGCGCCATTGAAATGTCAGGATTCATTTTTCAATTTCTTTCCCAGCGAAATCGTCTACCACATATTTTCATTCTTGGAAAGTTAGTGCCATGTTTGTTAGTAAAAACCTGTAGTACCTGATCTTTCAAACGTGTCACTTACTAGCCGAGCTGGTCGCATGTCTGTTGAACTTTACCTTTCCAGTTCATCTTGCACTCAACTTCGCGATTTTCGGAAACCACATCCGCCATTTGTACCTAACACTTTTGGTGATGTTAAACGGAAAATCAAATACTATAGCCAGATTGGTAAGCCTTAAATCTATTGTTATCCTCTGGTTTAGGAACTCTTTTCCGTAGGGTATTTTGTTTTCTCCCCCTCTCTCTAAGGATTCAACTTTTAGACAACATTCTCCAAGCAGTACGTTTGCATTTTTAGTTTATTTAATCCTTCTAATTGTTTATTTGTCGACTTAGTTTTTATAGAACTTGTTTGTGCTTACTGACTATTTTTTTCTGAATGACGAGTTTGTGTGCAATCTGTTGGGTTGCTTTTTCTAGCACTTGTGCCACAGTGGATTCGAACCAAAGTCTGCAAGTAATTCCAAGGGCAAGCGAGTCGTGGATCCGAGTAAAACGTTTTTGATAAAGGGAGCATGTATAATGGGGCGTTTGCGTTGCCCATCGACGTTCTATTTCGGTCACTTTCTTCGCTCTTTTCTTTTGGGATGCACACAGAACGAATACCAACGCGTGTTCCATGCCCTTGTTCACGCATGCTTTGTTCAAAACTTTTGGCTGAGGCTGACCAACTTGCTATGTAAAAGGCCAGGTATGTGTGTCATTGCGTGTTTTTTTCTTCGAAAGCAGAAGTGGCTAAATTATTTTTACACCCTCGTAACCTGTTTATTACCTAAATGGGTTAAAAAGTCATGTTTGTTGTTGTAAAATGCATGTTTGAGTCTTATTTTATGTCGCAGTGATCGGTAACTGGTTTTTCAGATGAGTCCCCGGAGGATGAATTGGCTATTCGTCTTTTCCTTCGTCGGATCTTCCTTGATCCACAGAGTCTGCCTCTTAGCATAAATCCGTCGTGGGCAGATCTCAGTGGAACTCAAAATCCGACCTCAAGCACTCAAAGCGACTCCAACCACTCGAACTCGAGCGACCTCCTCACCTCCTCGGGTTACGTTTCTTCCACCACAATTTCCTTCCCCGGAGATTGGTAAGCACAACACGTCTTGGTAAGCCTCTCACTCACGAAGCATTGCAGCGGTGTTATTGTTGTCTACCTTTTGAATAACAACAATAACAATGTATTTCACCTACTATTTTTAATTTTCAAATTTGTGTGAGTTACCAGTGGTTTCGATTGTTTAAAATAGTGAACTCTGTTATTTACAGAGACCCCTGTATCAGGGAGTCTGATTTGAGACGAATTTCAGCCTTCCTTTTCACCAGCGAGATGCTACTTTTGGTAACTGTTAACATACTTTTCCTATTGGTTACATCAATTGCTTAGTTGTGGGTATTCATTCCTACCACATTTTTGTTCTTAGCAGCCTCGACTCTTTAAATTTCCTCAGTCCCGATGGTACTTCCGATGCTCTAATCACGTCCACACCTCTAGTTAAAGCCTCAGGCAGTGGCACCAGCAGCGCCACGTCAGCCGATGATAACTCGTCAGTTTGGCCGACTGTCCGCATTCTCGCAAACATCCTTCGCTCCTACCCATTCGTTCACCAGGCCCGAATCCTCTTCATTCTCTACGGCCCAGTGCACAAGGGTAATCTCCACATGGAAGAAGGCTTTCGAGTTTAATTTGCACAAATTTGGACTAGCTAGCGCGCAACAAAAAACATTCAGTAGTCGCTCCAACGCGGAACAAATTGGGGTTCTATCTGCTCTTACCCAGCCACAGCCATTTTTCGGGGCCAAAAATTCTTCCATTCACCTAGCCTGGCTATTTTTAAACTTTACTTTGCATGTGGAAGTCATATCGAAAGCAGATGCGTCATTGTGAGCCCATGTGGAGTTAACTATGAACAACGTTTTGATAGCAAATGACTCTGGTCGTTCTGCCTTTGGTATAAGGCTCGTGTAGAAGCCCTGTTACCCGATGGGATATGCTCTTATTCTAATATTGATTCGGCAACCATAGTTTCCACCGTGACACCACCCCCCACTTAGCATTCTCTGGTTGTCATGTGACACACTCGTCATCCAAACCTTCGCGAGCTCCTTCTTGAGTTCGTAAACCGAGGTTTTAGGTCCTTATTTTCCTCTACTCCAGGCCGTCTGATGTGGAACATAATGTGTGAGAATACGGCTGCCGACTTGAAGCAGTTGTCTGCGTGTTTTGGTGAATTGGGCCGCGTCCTCAACAGCCTCTGGCTCTCCGGCTACTGGTCCGCCAACGACACCCTCGCTGTGTTCCATGAGATCACAAACACACCCGACGGCTGGTTGGCAGAGAATGTTGCGTGTCTCCTGCACTCGGCTGGTAGGCGCATTACAAACTAGTCGTGATAACCCACAATCCCGGTTTGTTTCACGATTTTATGATTGCCACAGAAATCTAGAAATGGTACATTGGTGGATTTACCGTCTCCACTTATTCCTCTCTGTTATTTGGTGATCTCGTCCCAAAATTTATTCGTGAGGAGGGTAACGTAGTTCCTGTTGGGTGCATATTTTAGGTCCCAAGCTGGCGTCTCTGATAGTTCAGCACAAGGCCAGAAAGGGCTACGTCACGGAACTGGCTGTAATTCTGACCTCCCTGTGCCTTGTCCAGGTTAGTTGAGCATGCCTTACTGCTGCTGCGCCATGCATATTCATCAGCTGTTTTCCTGCCCGATCATCCTGCACCCAGTCGACTTCAAAAACTATGCGTGACAGCCAAAAGATTGTCCTTTGCGGCTCTGTTGTCAACGCACCATGCATAAATTTGTGCGAAATGGCTAATTGCCTATTTAATTCTGGATCATTCACTTCCCCTAACTGAAATTCCAAAGCAGTCTACTTGATGTATTCCCAAGTAGGCAAACATCTCAATTACCAACTGTGACATTTGTCGCCTGGTTGCCAGGATAGTAGCGACATTGGCTGATAACTTGGGTACACCATATGGACGAAATTTCTACATGTCTCTCAATCGCATATCTCGCACCATCGCCACCCGATTGGATCCACACGCGCAAATAACTTTTCCTGTCCACTAAGGTGAAAATCAAGGAGGATCTCTCAGGCCTACTGAGTCTGGTCGGAGACGCAGTTCAAGCTACGGGGAATACCCATCGACAGGAATTTTTGGATTCACTTTCAAACGCATTCCGTGGCGTCATCGTTGACCTCTACGAAGCCGACGAACTTGGTAGGTGGGCCGATGACATTCTGATATCGGAGAAATCGATTTTGCGGCTGTTTTACAGATTTACTGAGGGCCCTAAGGCGCGTTGCAAAACCAACCACTGAAACTCTTCAGATTTCGCACCGATGTTCAGAAAAAACATAGAGGCGGTCAAAAATGTTTCACGCATAAAACTTTCAATGTCTCTAGGGTTTATTCGCCTTCTCGTGTGACCAAAGCCCGAATTGATTACCTTTTCAGATGAAAGGCTAGAGGACTTCTCGATTATCCTGAAGGCCCAGTCATATTTCTTCCGAGCTCTCCTTGCGCGAGTCTACGAGGAGTAATACACAGAAGACTCAAACCACCCCTCCCCCCCCCAAAAACAGCTTCGTTGACGCTGCATTTCGACCTTGTTGCGCATTTGTTAACTTTGTTTCTTTGAGCCGACTTTTGCATTCCCACTTCTTGTTAGTTACTTTTTTTCTCATTTGTACTGACTTGTTTCAGGGACTAAAACTCCTGTTGTTTTGAACAAGTCTTTGTTATCAAGAGACCAGTCATACATACTAGGAGACTTTTGGACGATAAACGACACTAGCGCGTAATGTCGATAAAAAATTTAAGGACCAAAGACTGCCTGGGTTATTAGGAGCGCCAAGTACGTCAACGAATAAAAAAAACTCGAGGCAGTCGCTGTGGCTCGTACTAAACGCCCCAAATAAGGAGGCGTTTGGGCTAATCAACGCGGAAGCTAAGATTGGGAAATCATCTGTACTCTCAAAAGCCACCCACCATTCAGTTACCAAGGCAACTCGAGTCGTAACACCAATAAGGCTGGCCTCCAGTCACAAACACTTCCAGAAATGTAACATTCAGAGCGACGCAAAAAACTATCCAGTCACCATTTCATCTAATTGCGTATAACGGCATTACCAAAGTAGTCCACTAATCACTTACGAAAAAAATCAATCAAGCAGCAAAGAGTTTATAATCCAAGCTTTCCGATTACGGGCATTGAACCGACAACGGAGTATCAAGCATTTTCAGCCAAATAAACTTTATTCAAATTTACACGCGAGAAGGGTACAGCATGACGCGAATGCGCTTGCCCATAGCCTTACCAGGAAGGTTGCGCTTGAACCGAGCACGCACGGCGCCACTCCTGCCGTGTGGCTTGACTATTTTGCCCCAAATAACCCTGATCTTCGTGGGCTTGTGGCGCCGAGGAAGTTGCTTTTTCCTATGAAATATCCCACATATTAAGAAAACACATACTTCTCAGCGCGGTAGATGTAGGCGCATCGTTTGCCCATGTAAAACTCAGTTTCACGAGCGGTATTCACACCGTCAATCTTCAGCAGAGCTGTGTTCTCATGTTGATTTCGCAGACCCCGACGGTATCCAGTGAATATAGCCTTCACGTAGAGCCTACCTGGTTGCTTTTGTCGAACACGCTTCTGCACAGGAGCTTTTGAGCTTTCCTCCGCCATCGCCGTACGAATAGCACGCCTTGCTAGCTATCCAAGTGTCGCGCCACATGACAATCAAAGGAAAAAAACAAGTTTGTTGTTTCAAGGAAATAACCACGCGAAATATACTTTGTAGAAGTAAACATTTTAATTAAATATTGACACAGTACTTAAACTTTTTAAAAATCATGTTTTTATCAAATTTGAAAGTCTTTGACTGAAGTTTATTCACTTCACACAAAGTGGGTGTCCATCATTTCATAAATGTGTAGTGCACTTTTTAAAATTACCTGAACTATGCTATATACATCATATTTAATTTCTAAGTGGTTATTGTGCTGTATAGTGACAAAAGTGGGGCTAAGATTGGGATTTCTAGCAAGCAGTCACATTTAGCATATATTGGTTCCGCAGCAGTCAACTGATTTGTTTCAGTCTATGTTGTTTGCATAATTACAGAAGCTAATATAAACGGAAATAACCGTAGACTTTTACAATGCTTGTATTTAGTCAACATTGAAGCAATGAAATATAAAGGTGTCTATTGGCTCCTCAATGGTTTGCACATTACATCAGACATTTTGGCCCTTAAAATGTAATATAGTTTCAATATCATTTTTACTCGCTGGCAATAGATATTTTGCAACCTCTGCTGCATATTCTGGTTTGTAAAAAAATTTACACTTATAGCATTAGTGGTCAGTCCTGAATACCGAGGCTTAGCTTCTTGGTTAATTCTAATTTATGCAAAAGCCATTGGTTGTTCAGGTTAAACATGTTTTCTGCAGTTTTTTATCCCCTACTTGTTCATTCTAGTTGAGAATGAGGTTGCTTTTATATTGGTTAATGGTTATCTTTGTGGCTTTTGCAAGGTGTGAAGTAATTTATCCTATTACAGTATTGAAATATTATATTTTAGATTTGCATACACGGTCAGTCGTGATACGTCATTCATGTTTCCTTTGATCTAATATTTGCATTAACTTATTCTCCTTTCCTTACTTAATATTTTTAAAATAAACATGCGTGGATACTAATTACGTAATGTTTAGTAAGGTAGTATATCGTTAAACACTTCCTTAATGCATATTAGTTCATATCCTGTCATTGAGTGTTCATCTTTTACCATACCAATAATGCGGTTGTTGGTGTTCCTTAGACAAAAATCGAAGAAAAAAACATTCTAGTTTGTCAAAAGTGTTCATTAAAGGAGTTAGTGTCAGTTGCAGTATCCGATTCCTACATAACTGAAACTTATTATGTTTTAGCTCGTAGTCAAATCAGTAAATGCTCATTGTTTGATTTTGCGGGGATTAAGCTAATCGTCATGAATTAAACGGTATAAGTTTATTGGCATGGGGAATTTTGTGAAGTGTCTTTGAAATTCAATCGTCTCTTTTAATGTTTTCCGTGTGACGCCGTTTGATAAGTCATGCTGTAACAAAGCAGTAATCAAAGATTCATTTAAGTTAAAATAAACCTTTAATAAATTATATGCGTGTATAGATGTATATAGGTATTGCTTGAATATGTAAAATACGAAACGTTTCTCATTAAGCTTTATGACCTTAAATGTGTTTTAATTTTCCATCTTAAGTGTGCGCAATAAAGCGACAAATTGTGTCCGTAATCTGCCGGATGATGGGCAGCGGGCTGGAACAATGCTTGGTCACAATATCCCTATTAGTTATTTTTAGGTATTCCCTACAATTAGAACCTACTATTAACGAACACTACGCTGGATCATGTGTTGATTCATCCGGGAAGCCTGTCTTTTGCTACCCTCCTTTTACCAGTGCTGCTGCTGGGCGCTTAGTAAATGCCTCCAACACCTGTGGTATAACAAGAAGACAAAAGTTCTGTATTCACATGTCAAACGCGGCAATGCGGAGTCGTTGTCAATATTGTGATGCGAGAAATCCTGCCGAAAGCCATGACGCCAGCTTCATGACCGACCGAAACCACAACAACTGGTGGCAATCGGAAACTATGGACGAAAATCCAAACCTGCATTTTAAGGAGCCAGTTACTTTGACAATTGATTTAGGTGGGTTATAATTTCCATTTTCTTGAGCCTCTCAACTTAAAATATTATTTGGAATTTGAATTTCGCACACCACAGTCGCACTCGTTGTTTTGTTTTTAACTTTTCTTACTGTTTCAAAAGGATTAAAGTAACTTGAAACTGAAATTAGATTGTAAAGTTTTAATTTCCTTTTTGTAACGTGGTTTTGACAAGCGCTTACTAACTTGTTTTGTTATAAATAAAATGGAATATATATTAAAGACACGAAATTTGTGTGTGCCAATTTCTTAAATGTTTAGACACTTTACAATGTATTGCATGATCTGATCTTTTTATTGTGCTATTTAATTTTAATGTTAATAAACGAATACTTCTTATCGAGGCTGCCAATGAAGTAGGAGCATGAGGCAAGTACTCGGAAAATGTCACTTTGTAATGCTTATCTACACTCTCTAAACCTGTTTGTTTGAAGAAGACATGAGATATCTTGATAACTTATCTGATTGTAACACCATTTTTTTCATTAAAAATTGAGTACCCCTGCATCTTGCTCATATCCCAACGTCAAAGTATACACATATTTTGCTCTATTCTTACCCCAACCAGGCTTAAAAGGCACAACATACTTATCCTTGATCCGAAATAAGTTCAGCAATACCGACGCGATTGTAGGGTTTAAAAAATAAACCTCAGATATTTGTATGTATTCGATCAATGTCAGATATTTGAAGTTATTCTTAGCAACCTAACCAAGCTTAAAGGACACAGCGGACTACCTCTGGGTTTAAAATAAGTTCACCCAGGTGATGTAGTTAGCAATACTGACACGTTTGTCGGGTTTAGGAAATAAACGTTCTATCAATGTCAGATATTTGAATCTAGTCTTAGCAACCTTCAATTTTCCTATCCAATTTTGTCCGTTCTCTCCTGGGAATAATATTGGCTAAAATTGGTATTAGTCAATGTATCAAGTTTAATTTTAGAGTAATAATTGCGTTCGTTTCTTTGCTTGGTACTTCTACCTGATACAAAACTTTATTCGTCGGACATGCTTTGGATAACAAGCTGACAAACCGAACTGACCCATTTTTAACTGTATCTTACTGAAAGGCGACAATAAATAAATATCTCTTGACCCTCTTGGGGGTATCGTTTTGCCAAAATGTTCCTGCAATTGAGACAGTCCTGGATGATTAAATTCCAATAAAACCGCGAAATAAAACAGGGATTTTAAAAGTTAATTTGTACGTTTACTGCTTTACCTTCTGATACAAAGTTGCCAATTCATCGGCTTTCCATATTCGTCGCAAAATCAATAGTAAGGTGTAACAGTGAATCATTAGTTTTTTTCTAGTTATGGGCTTTCAACTTGGAAATAGTTACTTTATCCTGCACAGAACTTCAAGGATAGCTGCTCCACTTTAAAATTCGTGAACCAAGATAATTCCACCACAATAGATGAAAATATTTAATGCCTGTTTTCCCCAAATATCGATTTTTTAAATTTATTTGTTGTATAACAGTCTCCTCTGCTCCAAAATGTAGGTATGTAGTGTCGTGGTGATTTGCACTCCACTAAATGTTAAAAAGCGGAGTCGAATTTTGCCAAATAACCGCCAATTTCCAAGGCTGACGTAAGAGATCATTCACACGCACACATACTTACATTTAAGTGGGTGAATTTGCCAGCTGTAGACTTACTCGATGTTTACGCTCGGCCAAGGGCTTAATGCCACCGGTTTGTTTATGAATTAAGTGTAGTCTTGACAACCACTCGTTCTGTCTACTTCATTTAGCTTTACTATGCATCTCATAACTTCTGGGATAATTATGACCTTGAAGTTTGCGAATGAAAGTTGAAGAGATTACAAATTGAAGTTTGTGGCACCCCACAATAAAGGTAATGGAGAATCAGCTGTGATTGCGACTTCACCTAACACGCGAATAATATTGCCAAGTAGAGACGAAATGTGCTACCTTACGCGCAAGCTGAATGTCAATTCAAGTAAGTGTTTACTTCAGCTACCAAGAAGAGACACAAGAGGGCACCACGGGGCTACGCTAATGGCCGAACAGTGTGCATGACGGCCTGCCAATTGGCACCACGCATTCTTCACGACCGCAACTTTTGTTTATGCAGCGCGGACACAAAGGGGCTGAGAGGTGTACGGCCAAACTTTCGTCTTCACTGGGTCACTCGGACACAAACACTCACACACACACACACGGTTTCTAACGCCGCGCTTACATGAACCCAAAGTTCACAGACATTTCAACTCCGATCACCTGTGTGTGCGTAAATGTGACGCGCCGGAATCTGAGAAAAGGACGTATTTGTTTACCAGGGGTCATTTGACAAGAAAATCTCCACTCGAGTGCGATTTCGTGGGTGAATTTAATTTGGCATCTCCTCCACGCAGCGATATCACGTGGCTGCGATGGTCGAAATAAATATGCCACAAATACCAGCCAACTACAGCCGATGAAGTGGACGCATTACCCTTCGTTGCCCTGACACACAGGATAAAATTACAGTCCCGATTAACTTCTCTGTATTCTCCCTGACCCAACTTCCCAAGTTTGATTTCAGAGGGGAATTAAACTGGAGTGTAGGCTTGAATGCAGTTGACTCTTCAAGGCCGTTTAAAATCGATGCAAACGAAGTGATCAGTTTCGTGGGACAAATTTTTCTCAGGTCGAAGTGTAATTTGGTCTTACGTGAATCTTATCAAGTCTTTTAGCTTATTTCCGCATGGAAGGGGAACATAATAGTCGATAATAGGTTTTAACTCAGGCTAAAACCAGAAAGCATGCTTCTTCATCAATAGTTTAAAGTGAAATCGAGTTTAATTTTGGGCTCCAGTATCCTTATATCTCTGAAAATAGGTAAAAATTGTGCGATTTAGCATCGAAGCATGGTCAGTCTGTCCATTCTTACTGACGTCCAAGCTTACCTGCGGCGTTCTCTTTGAAGGCACCAAATTCCACGTCAACTACGTGTACCTGCAATTCAAGTCACCGCGTCCACACGCGATGGTAATCTACAAGAAGTTCGACGACACCTCTCCGTGGACACCATGGGTCTACTTCTCTAGCAACTGCCTGACATACTTTAACATGACGTACGAGCGTCTGCCAACATTTCGACGTCCCGATGAGGCAATCTGTCGAGAAGAGTACTCCACATTGCAGCCACTCTACGACGGCGAAGTCGTCTTCTCCGTCATCAACGGCAGGCCCGGAACCGACGACTTCTTCAACAACCCCGCGCTTCAGGTTGGTTGGTTGGTTCCAGACCTTCCGGCTTTCTCATTGGCTGACGTGTTTGCCACTTGTGCACATTCTATCCTCTCTCTCTTTCTCTTTTTTTGATGTAGGAATGGAGCACCGCCAGTCAGATTAAGGTGGAGCTACAAAAAATGCACACTTTCGGTGACGAGGCCAACGCCGAACGCGACACCCTCCTGACGTACTACTTTGCGATCCGCAAATTCACCGTCGGTGGCAGGTAGGTGGAAGTTCTTGGATCCACAAGTACCATCCCTGCATGCCCATTTGAAAGTTGACTACTCAATAGATCGAGCGAACTTCATCGTAAATCCTGCCATCTAACTGAAGGTTAAGCTATGCGAAGACGTATGTGGAGGTGTTGCACTTCAAGGAGGTGATTGGCTGTTCCTCGACACATTGCCTAAGGCTGTCTTTGTTGAATACGTCACCTTTGATCCAAGGGTGAGATGTTCTGGCCACTGACACGACGCCTTTTCTGGCTAAAGTAGGATCAGATGCCTTCAAAACTAATAAACAACTGCTGTTGGTTTCCGTCGAAGACGTCTACAGCGTAGTAGACGTTCAAGAGGTCGTTAAACTAGTCGAGAAGAATGTAGTGTGGGGAGAATGAGTTGATGAAGAGGAAGGGATCGAAATTAGGTTGCATCCGTCGGTCTGACGACGCGAAGGCAAGTGTGTAGTCTCAGCTACCGAGTGCATTGCAGACAAGGCGATGGTGTGTGGAAGAAACATAGGGGTCACAAGGGGATACGAGGTAGCGTTCCCCCTCTCCGGCGCGTGGCCTTGAACCACGCCGGGGCCACTGCGTTGGATCTATCCCGATCACGCTAGTAGGAAGACCGGAGAGGACGAGGCATAACCCATTTACTAGATGTTGTGTTGTGTTAACTGATACAGCTGAGTGTACTAGTAAAAATACAGACGTCTGATCGGCCACATGCATGGAGGGGGTGGTGGTGATGGTGGTGGTGGTGCATGCAGAGGGGTGGCTGACGGGACGCCGTGAAAGGGGGACGTGTGTGTGAGGCGATTGGACGTGAATCAACACGACTAAAGCTGTTGGCTTCACGATGCCACTTCGAGCGTTTCCTCTCTCTCCCTCTTTTTGCAACAGGTGCATGTGCAACGGACACGGCAACGACTGTCGCCCTGTGGGGGGCTATGGTCCGAACCCCAAGTTGGTGTGCGTGTGTGACCCCGCCCACCACACCGCCGGCGACAACTGCGAGCGCTGCGCCCCCGGCTACATGGACGTCCCGTGGTACCCGGCCACCCCAGACAACGCCCACGCATGCAGAGGTGCGTCCTCCTTTGGTCTTGTGTCTTCACTAACCTTTTCGTGACTACGTCCTGATCCCTGGTGGTCGAAGTCTTCGATTGGTTGGGTCTTCTGGTCTCCTATTGGTTGGGTCTTTTGGTCTCCTATTGGTTGGGGCTTTTGGTAGTGAACTTTCAGTGCTCAGAAAGCGTGTCTAATGAGCTTTTCAATAATGTGGCTCAATTCTGTGGTTCAGAGACCCTCATTTCGCTCAGGACGGGGTACAGCCCCAATCACCTTTTCTCCACACTCAGACAAGTAAGGAAACAAGTGAGTTAGTCAGTCTGAGAAGTCGTAGCCCGTCTTCACCGCAATGAATCCACTGACTCCCCTCAACTGTCTGCATTCGTTGCCAACTACTTTCGCACGGCACTGTCTGCTGTCTTGAAGTGTCAATGTTTGCAGGGTAGTTTTCGACTGAAAACATTATTAACTAAAGTGAAAAATCATGAATTCGGACAGAGAAGGTGCAATCTAACCATATTGTGCCTCTGGCAACCCAGTAAATTTGGGTAATTGCTATGTTCCCTTTGTGTCGAAAAAAAACCATTTACATGGCCGTCTCTTTTCTTGGCTTATAAATGGGCCAGCGAAACACTTGCTTCGATTTCCTCCTGTTTAATTTCGTTCAATTTTTTTTAAACTCCAATCCAAAATGTAATTTGCATCTAACGTCCATGTACCGTCTGTTTGAGGAATTCAGAAAACCTGAACCTCAGCTACAACTGACTACTGGTTTTCGACTGTCTCCAACTCTGTTTCAAATTATACAACACCCAAATCAATCCTACCCATTTATTCGTATCATCATCATCATCATTATCATGTTTTCCTCATTATTTGTGCAAGTTAGCTTCTGATTGGGTTCGATCTGTTCCACCAATCATGTCGTAGAAAAAATATTGATTTTTGTGTTGAGTGAACGCCTTCAAATTCAATACCAAACCAAATATCGATCCTTTTAAGGAGTCCAAGTTATTATCTTAAGGAAAAATTTAAATATATTTAACCGAATTCCATCACTCTACAATCTCCTTCACAGATGTTTGGCTGACCACTCAACCAACGACCTTGACTTAGTCAGCGTCAACTTTGATTGGTCAGCCACAAGTTCGACTGGATTTGAGTGAATAACCTTGAAATAATGGTGTTTTGCCACAAACTATGGCCTAATCACCTTGCTTGCCCTCACAAACATCACAAGTGCGAGCTAATTCGGTCTCTCATTTAGCCTGTGAGTGCAACGGGAACTCCAATCACTGCGAATTCGACGAAGACGAGTACCGACGAACGGGTTCAGGGGGTCTGTGCGTCGGCTGTGGCAACAACACAATGGGCAAGCACTGCGAAACCTGCCTGCCCGGCCATTACCCGGACCCCAATCGACCGGCCGTCTGTCGGCCCTGCGAGTGCGATCCAATGGGAACCCTGGAAGGTCAGGAACACAAGTGCTCCGCGGACGGACAGTGCAAGTGCAAGCCCGGCGTGGGGGGTAGCCGCTGTGACCGCTGCTTGCCCGACCACCACTCCTTCACCTCAAGTGGCTGTCAGTGAGTGGTGTTTATTGGGTTGGGGGGGGGGGGCAGATGGCTGTGATTTTGTCTCCCATGCGTAATGCGACGCTTCTGATAATTCGTAGACCCTGTGAATGCAACGCCGGTGGAAGCCTGGACAACCAAAAGCAGTGTGATCCGTACACCGGCGAGTGTCTTTGCAAAGCCAACGTCATCGGCAAAAAATGCGACAAGTACGTTATTGTTAACAATTAAGTAGCGATGTAATTTTAAAATTTGCGGAATTTAGGTATCGGGGATGTAAGGTTGCAATTAACGTTTTCATCAAAATCAATTTCTTTAGGTGCAGACCTGGTACGTTCGGAATGATGGACAATGATCCTCTTGGTTGCAAACCGTGTTTCTGCAGCGGACACTCGTCGGAATGTAAGCTGGGACGGGAAATTGATGGTCAAGTCGAGACAAGTGAGTATCCAATTTGCCAAGTCGAGTATCTACTGTGCAAATCTACCAATCATCAATGTATTTTCGTGTGTCTCTAGTGAGCGAGAGAGATTTGAAGGCGTTGGAGGAAAAAGGCAAGGTCATCTTCAGCTGCCCAAACAACACCACTGCCTGCTCTGTCTGCTTCAGACAAGGTAACCTTACCAACACATCCACAGCGTTAACAACCGCACTCCAGTGAATTTTTGAGTAACCAATAGGCTACAAATCAATGGTCATTTAGCCTAACTATAAACCAATCACCTTACGCCCTAATTAGTGTCACATCGTGGGAACTGACACATCAACAAAGCCACTATTTAATTAACTAAAGTACACCTCACATAAACACTGCTGGATGTAGATTTGCCTTAGATCCGGAGCTGAACTCGCATTGGTCAATGCTTTCACTTTTGACGATCTAGGTATACTTTTCTCTGGCCAAAACATACTACTGACACTTTGAAAGTAATGGTAATTTGTAGTGAACAGAAATGCCGGGAATGCGTCGATTGATGGCTAAGGTAAAAATTCTCTTCCAGATAAAAAAACTCTCGACATCGGCTGCCACCAGAACCAACGGGGAGAGCTTGAATGCCTGTGTCGTGAGCGACCCAACGACTGTCCGTTCTGCGTCAGTGGAAGTAAGTGGCTTCACTGCGCGTATGCATTCCAAAATCACGTGAAGACAACTGATTGGCGAATTGGTTTGTCTTTTAGTGTGGCGTGACCCACAAGAGGAGGTTCGTCGCGAAATCTGCAAATGTCCACCGGGCTTCACTGGGCCCAGCTGTGAGCGGTGTGCCCCGGGGTACCGACGTGAGCCAATTGGAGGACCCACAACGGCCCTGTGCATTCCCTGCACCTGCAATAACAATTCTGACACCTGTGACCCTGAGACGGGTAAGCGAACTTGGACCTCGTGTCGGCTTTTTTGTTTTCCCCACCACAAATTTCGACGTTGTTTTGTATTACTACTTATTATTATTAAAGTAGGTAATGTGTTTTAATTAAAATATCTGGACGAACGTTTCGTCGTCTCCTACAGGCAAATGCGACTGCCAGCACAACACTGGAGGTTTGTTCTGCGATCGCTGCGCCGACGGTTTCTATGGCAACCCCTTTGCTCCAGCAGGTTCAGAGGCCGCCTGCAAGCCCTGTCCGTGCCCACACGGGTCCAAATGTGTGGAAACTCTGCTTCCACTGGAGCAGAGCTCGGTCGTCTGTGTCGACTGTCCTGATAACAGGACAGGTAAGGCAATTATTGGCATCTTCACGCTCCGCGTTCAAACTAAACACCGTTTAGTTTATGCGTAAAATCCTTACAAATGAAACTAACAAGTTATTTTTCTTTTCACTAACTTTGATCTTGATGTAGCTTTTAAGTAATTACAAAACCTGCCAACTCAACCAAACCGCCAATCGTGTGAGTACCACTCATTTAAGATTAGTCTCGCGGTAAATCGATTTTCTGCGTTTAGCAGCTTTGGCGGGTGATTTAAACTTAACCAATCAGATTGCCGCGGCATTTTCAAATTGATGGGGTCAGATTCTCCTAAGGCAAATTTCTGTCCTTGTTTAAATCTGACTAGGGAGAGGATGAAAGATGCCCTCGAGGGGTAACAAACGCGCTATCCAGGCACTAGGCCGAGGCGGCTGTATAATATTTCATTCATTAATCTAAAACTAGTCCTAAAACCGGGACAGCTATTCAAATAATCAGAACGGAAGCCAGAGGCTGTTTACCCACACATCAAAATTTAGTTCGAGAAAACAAACTTTTATGGGCATATTTACTTTCCATCGTCCTCCCAGCACAATCCTGATTTGCGTTCGATTGACTCAAACAAAACACAAGACCTGGCGCCATTTTTATGTAATTAATTGCTTATTTGTAGAAAATATTGGCTTTATATAGTACGGTGTGGCCATTAGTGCTTGATCGATTTCCGCGACAAAAGTGATTGGTGGGAAGAAGATGTCTGCGGGAACGATTTTATTGATTTTGCGGTTGAGTCGAGGAGATATATTAGACGGTTTAACCGCTCTCTGAGGTTGTTATGGTAATAGGTCAAATGGCTTGTGTGGTGTTGTGTTATGAGCCCACGAAAGATGAATGCGCTCGATTTCACCTCAATGACGTATCGAAGTCCCGAAATCGAATTTGGCCACCCGTCCAAAATTTTCATTGGTCGCAAAACGCACTCAAACAGGGGGATCATAACCACTGCCAAATCGATCAGGCCCGATCGATACTTCGAATTTTGGATCAATTAATGCCTCTGATTTCTCTATACTGCCATGGATGGCGTTTTTAAGGTCTGATTCTGGTAATTTGGCATTGATTATCGCTTCGATTCGCTTCGGTTTTTATTTTGCTAATCCACGAATGACGAGAGGCCACATCCAATTAGGAGAGAAATACTCAGCAAGTAAATCATGCCTTATTTTTTTAACAGGTGCCCGATGCGAGCGCTGCGCCGAAAACTTCTTTGGCGACCCGCTGAATGGAGTTCCGTGTCAGCCTTGTGACTGTTCCAACAACACCGACATACGAGCAAAGGGAAATTGCCACCAGTAAGTCTCTTCCTTTTCACCCCTAGTAACGACGACTTCCCACGTCAAGGTTGTCTTCTAGCATCTGAGAAGCAAATGTCAGCCCGGTGAATCGTTAGACGAAATTCCTGTGTGTGACAGTTAATGAACAAACTTTGACTAGTAGAAATTGACCAATTAGATTCTTGACTGGAGAGGGCCCGATTCATGTAGCTTCCCGCATTTGCGTTCGTCACCATGACAACCAAACTAACTCGGCTCCCGTACACCCTCTTGTTGCATTTCGCGGTAGTTTAAAATCTGTTAATAGTAGTGTGAGTTTGATGTTTTCGTAAGTTGAGTAGTAGCAGGGAAACCGTCTGCTTTTTGAAACCAACCATTCCAGATGATGAAATTGACTTAGTTGTTTGTCTGCATCAAACGGAAACACACGCGCCATTTTGAATTTCTCACGTCTGTTTACGCATTTCCTCCCAGTCAAACTGGTGTGTGCCAGAAGTGCCTCTTTGGGACGTCCGGTGACCACTGCGAGAAATGCCTTCCAGGCTACCGTCGGAACGTCAAGGCCACCGATGGGGTGTCGGGCGGCGAGAGCGAGGCCACAACCTACGCCCGAGGCTGCCAGCCGTGCTACTGCGACCCCCAAGGCACCCTCGCGACGCCAGACGTGGAGGGGTCGCTCGGGGTCTGTGACGAGGAGACCGGACAGTGTCCGTGCAAGCCCGGCGTCACGGGACTGCGTTGTGACCGGTGTCGAGACGGTTTCTACGGCTTTGAATCCGGGAAGGTTGGTTGTTTTTGTTTCCAACTCACAAAAAGTACAAATTGGCGTCAAAAAATTGAAAGTTGTGGGTGTAGGACGCAATTTGCACAGATTTTTCAGCAAAAAGATTGACAAAACTCATTTTGGAAATATTGTTCATCGTTTTCTGCCATGTCTCAGGTAACGAACGAATGCTGTTGTGGAAGAAACTTGTAGGCTTCGAGGCAAAGAAATCATCGTCATCGTCCAGCGTCAAGAAGTGTTTGTCCTGTCGCGTTGAGTTTTCACCACGTAGAGCCTGCTGTGGGGGTCGCGGCTGGTCACCAAGATCAAAAACACCATTTCTCAAGCGTTTGTACCAATAGTTACATGTTTCATAAGACACACAACGTCACCACCAAGAACACTACAAATTGTTGGAATTCGTGTAAAATGCAGTGCCATCAGTATCAGTCGCCATCGTCGTAACCTCAGCCAATCTCAAAGGTTATTCGGTGTTGTGAAACTTTCAATATAATTTCAAACTCAAAGCAGAAAACTCGTTAAAAATTTAAGTCACGCGCCCAGTAGTTGTCACCTCGCCTCACCCAAAATGCAACGAAAGCTCTGGGTTTTTCCGCACCAAATATCTGGGCTGCTCGTAAAACGTCATTAATGGGCAAGATTACGGAGAGATCGGGGCAATTTTATTTGCCCTGCCGGTCGTAAATCGCGTCATGGGACTGTGCCTCAGCTACCCTTTGATCCACCGCTGTACCTCACCACGTGTACGCAACTCAAGACGCTTCCTGTGCAAATGCCAGACGAGTCGTCCAGCTCGTGTTAACGATGCGACCTTGGAAGATGAGGTGGCTAATCCACGGTCCACGTAATTCCCACTTTCCGATGCCAAAATCGAAATTTTTGTTTAAATTAGCGTTTAATTAAGGCTCTGAAAGTTTGTCAAGCGCCTAAATAAGCCAGTATTCTTTTCCAGTGTCCTCATTCCAAGTTAGATGTCCTTGAAAGCGGTCATGCAAGGCAACACACATAACTCTCCCGTGGGGACGGGGGTAGACCCCTTTCGGGTGATTTCTGGGGCAGCGTAAATCAGGGTCAGTGATTTCATTCCGTACTGATGTGGAATGCTGCGTTGTCATAGTGCCACCCGAATCACTCGCACTCCAGCATTCACCACATACGAGTCGTCAATTCGCAGATCAATAGCGCCTTCCATGATCTAACCAATCAGCTCTTAAGTGGAAACCAACCAATAAGCTATCGATTTTAGTCTTTGTACGCGTCTTTCTACTTAAGTGAAAGTAACCGTAGTCCGAAATAAATTAGCACATTTTATTTGGCAAATTAAATCCCAATTTTGCCGGATTCCTAAGAAAATTAATTAATTTGTTGCAGGATTTTTTTGTTTAAATTAATCAGAATAACATTACCTCGTGTTGATGTTACATCCAAACCAAAGGGAGAGATAATACTTTATCTAACATTTCGAGTTAAACATTTGTCCAGGCTTGGAGTAATTTTCAATTAAAATGCAACTTGAAGGGGTCTGTACGACCTGGTTGAGTGTATGTTGGAGTCTCGTAAATTTTCATCGCCGGGCTACAAAGATAGTGGATTTATTTGGACCTAGGAACCAGTCGATAAACTTAATCAATAAGCGTCAGGTGACTGGTGTGGTAAGGAGCGGTGCAGTCTACCATCTACACAGAGTGATTGATGAATGAGGCGGTGATTGGTCCAGTTGTCGTGTCAGATGCTGCAACGGTGTCAGTGGGTAAAGATGAGCATGCAAGTAACCACGCAGCCCTTTCGGCGTTTTATAGGGTTGTACCGAGTGCGGCTGCAGTCCCAAGGGCTCCAAGACAGAGACCTGTGACCCCTACACCGGCCAATGCCACTGTCTCCCCTTCACAATGGGTCGCAGCTGCCACGAATGTCTGCCTGGCTACTTCAACCTCACCACGGGTGTCGGATGCCAGGACTGCGGATGTCACCCCTACGGATCCAACCATCGGCAGTGCAGTTCCGACGGCCAGTGCCCCTGTCGTTCGTTTGCCACCGGCAAGAAATGCGACCAATGCGAGGTAAGGCCCCCAGACACAACCGTCCAATCACCGTTAACTACTAAGTCTGAGTCAGAAATCGATTGAATGCGAATAAGCAGCTTGTGGCCAACGAGAAGCGTGCTCGAAAAGACACCATAAATCAATAAAATCGTTATTTAGGTCAGTTAAATTGGAACGGTGAAGGAGGCAGGCTAAAGAAGTTGACGTGTTTTGTGTTTCAAATTAAGGAAAATCGATACGATCTAAGAGCTGGGTGCCTTCCCTGCCCGCCTTGCTACAACCTCGTTCAGAAGCACGTCAACGACCTGCGCGAGAAGCTGATGGAGGTCTTCGGAAGTGGTGGTGGTGGTTCTGACGTCGTCAATGGCAACACCTCACAACTCTACGACCAGATAAAGAAGCTCAATCAAACGGTCCAGGAAGCCTACAAGGCGGCTCTAACTTACGGTCTAGGTGAGCCACAAAAGTCCTTTCCTCTTGTTTTACTGAGCTGTTTCGGTCGCCGCACGCGGGCGTTTCGAATTTGTCCACGCAGGGGAAAGTTGCTGCGGTGTTTGTTGTGCTGCATTTTGGCTAATCTTGTCGCCTAGAGATTCAACAAGTATGGCAAAACTCGAGAAATTGCCAGTTTTTACGACTTATTTTGTTTCAAAAACCCGCTCTTTGTTTTTTTTTCAGACAGGTCTACCGTGACGAACGCTGACCAATTAGAGACGGCGTTCAATGACCTTCTGAGGCGCGCAACGGAGCTCGCTGCGGAGTTAGACCAATACGCACGTCACAAGGTGGGCACTTTTAGTTGTTTGGTTCCGAATCTGAGGTTGTTTGTGTGCTAGTGCGTGTCTACCTCACTTTTAATTGCTTATTTTCAGTTCCTTTATTGTCTCCTTAAAGTGTGCTACTTAGCCGAACTCAGTAGGTTGTCAGTAGCCAGACGGTGATATTTAGGCACTGCTTAAATCCAGGCAAGTCGATGAACAACCTCGCTTGTATTCAGCCTACAGAACAATCTCAACGCAGAAATGACCCTTTTCGACTGACGCTGGAAATCTAGGCAGTAAAAAGCCACACTTCGAGAGTTCAGCTAACTCACAAGGTCACCAGTCAGATGTCCCTCCGATTGGTTAGTTCTACGACGCCTCAAGGTCATCGAAATTGCATCTGATTTCCGATTCATTTGTCTCTCAAAATTTGACAATATGGTAGCATATGGCATTCGAGATAAACACTGCCCACGTTGTAGTAGCATTATCACTTGTTTAGTCTGAGATGGCTCCACAAACCGCGTCGGATAGCGCTTTTGCTCACAATCGCCCAAAATGCGATGAGGCAGGCATACTAACTGTAAGAAACTGGTTTAGGATGGCTTGCCAAACAGGAGTACACGCGAACACCCAACAGCGAGCTTCTGTCTTTAACTGGTGCATTATATTACCGTTTTACTGCACATCCGGTATTGTCAGAATTTGGGTTGATAGTACAGGTCACGTAAACAGAATACATATCGGGCTTTCCTGGCTCATAATTTGCTGTTTACCGAGCGTTAATGTGCTGAAATAAACAGGTTGTGTTTACACGCGGGAACCCAGGCAACATGGAAACCGGATCCAGGGCACGTTAGGGCGTCTGATTTGCGACAAACCCCCCTTGCCTGGTGATCTGCAAGTTCCGGGGACACAGAAATTTCTGCGTGAACTGGTTTTAGGACGGGTTTAGTGTGGCAGGCCACATTATTGCAAGGGTATACACACACGCACCCACACAACCTCGTGTTGGGTCGTGCTCTGAGTGGGTTTCGGAAGCCTGATTTAAGGATGCCTGGGTGATAAGCATGCTAAACAACTGAAGCGACCCATTTGTAGGTCGTGGTTGGAATTGGGGTGAAATGCAACTTGTGACACAAAGTTTTGTGTGGTGTGAAATGCGGCAGTTCGTCGGAGACGAGACACTAGCCGCGGTCAAGCGACGGCGACCCAGATTAGAGCCAAGTCGTGGTGTTTTCTGGTGATAAATTGGTGCCACTGGGGCCTAGGCAATGCAGCACTACAAATAACCACGGGTTAGTTGTGTTGTCTAATCAATAAAATCGATTTTCCCCAATCGTGCGTTGGTGTGGCATAAATTTCAGCGCGACTGGGTCACAAGATCCGAATTTTAGTGAATCTAGGATCCTAACTGTCGATTCTCTAGTGAAAAGGTGGTCTGGACCGAAACTCCCTAATCGGATTTGCTAATATCGATGAGGAAATGAGATCTACTGTTGCTATGACAACCGCTTTCATTAGGACGCACAAGAACGCTCCATGCAGAATCGTTAGCCTCTTGTGCTCAACTCGAGGTCAGGTCACGTCCACAACAGAGACAATTCCGGCTGCGTGGTCAGATATTTGAGCAACACAAGCGAACACCAC
>UXSR01000241.1:0-53142 GCA_900604375.1 Mesocestoides corti
TCTTCTTCTTCTTCTTCTTCTTCTTTTTGACGAAACACCCACAAGATGGCTTAACCTGACTTCGTTTCAAGTGGCCGAGTTGTATTCAACAGAAAACGCGTCTCTCTCAGTGCCTGTGTACGTTATTACGAGACACAAGTGCCCCATCGAGAATCACCAAACCACACTCCACGTACCTAGTGACGAGAGTCCGCCTAGAGTGATGACCTGCCTTTATGCTCCTAACTTACGTTGGTTTAAACGATCATGCGTAGAAAGCAGTGAGCCTAGAAACCGGTTCATCAACAAACGCTTATTGTTTTAGGATTTCACATGCACACCAATGCTTTAATGGAAGGCAGAGCGTGTTCCGCAGTCGCACCTGTTCAGTCTGACGAAGTTACATTCGAGGAGGTTGCCTGTACATGCGAACCGGAGTGTAGCGAGCAACTATTGTTAACAAGGCATCAAAACACAATTACCAAAACGCACGCGCACTACGCGTGAAGAAGCTCGTTGTTGAGGGATGCACGCGGCATCGTCACTTCAGAACTGCCAATATGCCGTGGTACGCATTGATTCCACAAACGTTTATGTTCCTAGACCTTCAGTAGTAGTAAACTACACTACCATCAAATTGTGTGTTGGCATCTCAAGCGGTGAAATTAAGAATTTTAAATGCTTTTTCGACTGGTGAAATCAATCGTGTTGAAGGAACATTTTGCCCTGACTGCATGCACTATTTGTCGTGAAATATTCTGAAACTCCATTGTTAATCCACCACGCTGGAAGTTGTATGGATGTGCCTAATTGATGTGCTTAAGACGAAAGAAGAGATGAGCTACCGCTGAGATTAATTAACTTTGCCAGCGTTGCGCTGTTGTTTGCAGTCTGTAGTAAATACCCTCTTAACATTGACCTACGTGTGAGTAGCCAGATATTTGTTGTCGAATCGTTCTCTTTCTTTCGTCGTCCTTAACTCAAGCGCGTTTATTATCAGAATATTAGAATCAGCTGCATTTATGCCCTGCAAATACTAACTGTACATAAATCTCAGTTTTTTTAATGCGATGCGTCTTCGCCTACTGAATTCCTTAAGCGCATGAAATGGTGTGCGTAAAACTCATCGTTCTCATTGATTGATCATGCTTGGTACATTAGTATTGATGTGATGCCCATCTCTGAGCTTCACTTGACAAAGAAATTGGAAATTGGGGAAAAATGGGTGGATTTGCGTTTTTAAAACGACTTACGTGAGAAGAAAACCAGACTGAGTTGTCTTCATGAGAATATCATTTTCATAAAATATTGTTCATAAGAACTCTGAGTAGTTTAGTCGAGATTTTGAGTGCATCACACTTTAAATTTGACAATGATTTTCTGCCATTTATCTGCCGTATTTTCTAACTAGTTTTGTTCTTAATTATTCACTCATTTTTGGGCACAGCATTTTATCTTTGAGATCTCTTTCTCTCTTTCACTTTATACAGTTTTTATATTTCAATTTAAATGAAAATACTACCAATTCTGTAGCCGTTTATCCGGTTAAGGTTCTAGTTCCCGTTTAGATCACCAATTTTTAAAAAAAAACAGTAAACGAAATCTCTGAATGAATATTTTTCGCTTTGCGCCTGATTGTTGTTGAAACGTTTATGTATATTTTGCTCTATGATATTATTATTATTATTATTACCATTTGAGCGTTTCCTTTTACCTCATACTTTGGAAGGTAGTCTGTATTCTTGAACACTCTTCAAACGGGAAACATTTACGCATTTGTCTACCGTAAACTGAGAATAGCCTCTTCTAAATGTTCTTTGCGAATTGCCCAAAAGAAATTGATTTAGTAAATTTGTTTGGCAAAGAATTTCATTGCACACTTGTGGATAGCGACACGTTCTCAAGACAATGTCCCCTTGCAGCCAAGAAGACCACATTTGTTTTGTCTGGGCCGTCGTCAATTTGGGCATTAGTCGTGCTGGGGTACAGCATTCCCCAAGACGGCTCGTCGCGGGTTAGGATTTCGCCATTGTTTGCACAATTCTCCTAACCACGTCACTTCAGTGGCGAGTCACCACGACAACTTAAAGACAGGTCATCTGTGTTAAGCCGCCTTGATCGATCAAGTCAAGGTTATCGTTTACTTATGCAGGTGGGCACATCCAGACAGATGACTCGGCCTTTGGCTAAGTCATTAAGAGACCTTTGCACGAGGTCCCGTCTTGCCTTGCATCAGATTGCGAAGGTAGGAGCTGGCGTCAGACAAGGGACCTGGGGTACCGGTTACCTGAGTGTGTTAATTTTGTTTACGGGCGAAACGCAACAAATAGTCATTCCATTTGTGATTTAACCGCGCTTTGTGTGCAGAGACAAATTCAGGCACATGAAATTAACCTCGATTTTAAGGTATCTAAATATCGCTTACTTTATGCGAAGATATTGAATTTTACGAAAACAACATTTTCCATTAACATATCATTTAACTTATTATTTTTGCGCACACGTGGTGGCAACTAAGCTAAACAACAACATTTCGTCAGTTTTGCTTTTTCAAGGTTGTGACGGTTTTTTATTACAACCTGTAAAATTGGGTTGACCGAGTGCAAATGGGCACAGTGCTTGATAATGCACCCCTTAATTGTGTAAGTACACGCATTATTGAAAACTCTCATTATCAAAATGCACTAACGGATCTGCGCTCAAAACTCACTTTCTCAGTCACCTTGCCAGAAATCTACTTTAATGTTGAAGAGGCAGGCTGACAAGTAGCAACACCGCTGCACAACATAAATCATGTCTGTCGACGCCAAGGTGTGTGGGGAATTGCAAACCCCAATTACGGCTGGACGCAGGTTTTGGGATCAGTGTCCTTGAAGTCTTCCAAATGTTGTTTTTAAGACGGAGTAGAAAGTGCTTGCGTCAGTGGGCTTTCCAGACGCGGCGACCTATTGACCTGTGTGTGTATTTACATGTGTGTGCGGGTACCTCCAAACGCGCATTTTAGAAATGAAGTTAGGTTCGCCTAAAAACCTACTAACGTGTACAAACGATGGAATTCTGAAGGCAACTAGAACAAGCTACCAACTTATGCAATAAATGTCACGTGAGCACAAATTGTCGTCACTTTTGGCAAGGTATGGGCTGAGGAGACACGTGGCTTAATAAACACCTGGTTCCTGCAATGGAAATGTTTCGTAGTGCCACCACGGGACTTGAATGTCCTTCTAATTTGTGGCGATATTTTGCCTAGACAACGCTAGCACAGAGTGTGCGAATGCTGAGGTTGTTAGCAGTAGCAAGATTACCACATTCCAAATTACTTTTTGCTAGTCTTAAAGCCCCAGCGTGGGTGTCGAGCTACGCAGGATCAGCCTGCGGACGCGTGAGGTAAGGGTGGCAGGTTGTGTGGGGACACAGAGGGTGGATAATCAGATGCGTCCACGTAAGTGAAGGAGACGCTGCGAACATGGGTGACGGTGTGTCTGAGCCTGCGGCGACAACGCTAACGGAGATTAAATCGAAACGAAACATCACCACAGTTGATGTGCATCACCTGAGTGGATGTTCGAACGCTCCGCATACACTCGGATTCAGCTCTGACCATGGCCTCGACCAATAAAAACAAATATTGTGCCATGGTAGTTGATGCTGCTGTGTTACGGACATGATGGTCTGAGCCTAACACATTAGGCTGTCTTCGTTGCGAGCGACCAACTTGACTGTTGGCAACTTCTGTTCCGCGTACACAGCAGACTCAAGTCTATAGGTTTAGTGTCCAGATGTGGTTAATGCAAATCCACGCTCACGGCCTTACTTAGGAAACGCTTGTTGTAAACCACGTCGATTCGCGCCCTTTAATCCGGTCGCCCAATTGGCCGACACAATGTTCTCGCTTATACAACATGCCACACCTTGTAGTGAATCGTGTTGATTCATGTTAAACACTACAGTCGTCGCTGTCTCATACACACGTCCCCCTTTTCACGGCGTGCCCGTCAGTCACTGGGACCGCCTGCTCATTCACCCCCCTGTGTGTACCACCACCACCACCACCCGCCTGTATTTCTACTAGTACGCTCAACGGTATCAGTTATCAAAGATCAACTTGGTTGAGCTGTCTAGTTAAAGGTTGCGCCCTCTCCACTCCGGTCTTCATGATTTTCGCGGAAACAGAGGGCAACGTATTCGGCCTAGATAGTTGCAGTGGCCCCGGCGTGGATCAAGACAACATGCCGGGAACCTTAACAACCTCATTAACGAGAATGGTTATCCTGGATTATTTCCGCCTGCGATAACATTCACCTCGGTATTAGCTGTTTGCATACTTATGACTCGAGTTATTTCACACATGATAGCTACAAGCACACGCTTGCAAACGCCACACAAGACGGAAGGACACCACCTTGGTTGAGTCTTGAATTACGTGTTTGTGTTCGTGTCCTTTTTTGGTCTCCTTCATCATCGCCTGAAATAGAGTGGCCCTAAAATCGCTCAAAGCACACCCACCATGCGTAACGCACTGACAATAATTGGACCAAATCACTTACATGCTGGTGTTTTCAATATTTGCTACTTAACGAGTGTTTGCGTTGAAAAAAAGTGTGGTTGTAATGGGAAATATTGCAATCATAACGATGGGGTGCCTCGAACTCGGCTGTGCGCGCTCACAACCGAAAACACGTGACTAATAAAAAGTCGAGTGTTCGTTGATTTCACTCCCCTTAATCGTGTTATCTGCGTTCTCAATGTCCGTTCGTTGGTCTGGTGAGTTTGATGTGGTGGAAGATGAGTGTCAGCCTGGGAGTGACGATCACGTGACCACTATGTTCCCACGTGCACCACTTGGAGGCGGCAACGGCACCATCGACGGCGCCATCAGTGCGGCGTTTCATGGTGTGGCATGGGTGTGTCTGCGAAAATCCGCAAGTTCATGAACTCTGATTGTGTAAATTAAATTAGTTTGAAATTCCAGTAAGAATCTGTAACAAGTCAGCGTGGAAAGCCACATTCAATCGCAAGAATTGCAAGAGCGGACCAACTGAATCCTCGTGTGCATGAATTTACTCCTAGGTTTCTTGCAGAATGGTTGTAACACTCTGTACGAGGATACGATAGAGGAAATCGACTACCCATCTAATAGGAAATAAAGTGAAACTTGAAGGAATCAGGAGGGCTAATTTTGTGGGAGTGATTTTGGAGGTTGAACTGAAAGCAAAATAATCAAGTATTAGCACTGGTACACCTGAAATACCTCACTTTATGTTGGTTGGCATTGATATCATATTGAAGGTCTGCGCGTTATCGTCAATTTCATTCAGGATAGATTTCGCAGAACTCCTCCGCATCGCATTTATTTGTTACTGTGTGTGCCTCCATGTTTTCCAACTGGTAATTTTCCAACATAATACATTTATGGACAGTTAGGTAAAGGAAGCCAAATTCTGAGACCAGATTTCGCAGCTGATTAAAGGCTAACGTGAATGCACATTTCGTCTTTCGAAAGGGTGCATTAGATGCCAACATCGAATTCCTTCTTTAAAGAAGTGTGATGCAGAATGGCGTAGCGTGATGCACTGATTAACTACTTCCTGGTGGGAGCGCACTGACGCTGCAAATTGAAGTGAACACGCGATTGTGAGGCACTAATTCTGACGAACATTAGATACCCCGCATGATTATTGTTGACGTTGAGAGCAAATATTCGTTGAGGCACAATCGATTCGAGCCGTGCATTTGGGATTATGCTTTTACCATTTGATCCGTGTTAGATTGGATTAACGAACAATAACATTCAGAAATTCCTACGATCCGTCCAATCTTCATATATTTACCGGCGAAGTATTGGCCCGCATCAAACCATTTCACTAACCCAATTCCTAAAATTCCTAATTTATTTTATTAACTTTTTTTAATGCTGTCCTTACTTCGACCAAATTTATCCCTGCGGCTAAGCCATTTGTACGATAATTGGAATTATGTCTTCCTTTGAAAATCGAAACACAACTACCGCATTTCAATTAAGCTAAACAAATTGATTTTTGATTCTTTTTTAGTCTTTTTTTATTTTTAATATTGCGAATATTTTGATTGCTGCTTGCGAAGTACTCTTTAAATTTTCATGGATATTTTGTAGAACGATATAGGTTTATTTAAAAATATTTTGCAAATTTTGGATTATTAAGCAGTAAAATTCCATTTTTTAATTTGTATTTTATTTGATTGCAATATTCAAAAATATGTGTTATCGCATTTAAAGTGTGCTTAGGAATACTTTTTACATCAAATTCCGTCTGTGGAAATATTTACACTTATTTTTAGGCAGTCATTTTTGACTTTTGCAGACATGGTGCAATGATGAAATTGAAATAATTGTCTTACTATGCTGTAAATGTATTACAGGTACTAATGTGCCTCAATTCTTTAATTTACATCAACGTTAAAATGTGCCTCATGTAATACATATGGATTACATTTATGTTTTTTGTCTTTTTTTATTTTTATTTTAAATTATTGGTTTTGGTTGACGTTACAATTTGATAAACATATGTGACTTTATTGTTTGTTACTTTGTTTTAATTATCTATTCTAATTAACTTTAAGAGTTTCTTTGGCGAATAGTCTTTTAATTATCGCTATAATTTTACAATTAGGATTTGGTGGGCCCCCGTACCTTCTGTTTCTTGTACTATTTAACTGGACTGTATTTCTGTGGAAAAATGCATGTGCTAAATGTTGATTGTATCAGCCTATTGTTATGCATTGTATTGTGCCTACTTGTCAGTACATAATTACTCTGTAATTTTCTAAACGAATCTATAAGTGATAGACTTAATGTTGCTTTGCAGCAGCTCAATAGGCATAAGAAATTTTTGCAATGTATACATATAAGCCATCTACAGGTACACTTAGTGAGTGTCTGTTGAATTTTGAACTTGGATTTTTTATCACTTTAGTGAATGGCACTTTGAACATTTTCTTCTTACAATTTTTTGATGCGTTGTCTGTATGGTGGACTTTACACTTTTCTACATGCATACTTAAAGAAGGTCCTTCATGTTCAGTAGTACACATTTTTACGCATGGATCTATGATATTTAACCAAATTGTTGGCGTAAAATCAAAACTCGCTTAATCTTGTGTACAAACGCGAAAGTACTGTTGAGGTTACATAAGTCAATTTGTCTGAAGGTTTCTGAGATGCGCCAGTCGGCGCAATCTATCTATCGCGGACCACTCCGACATTTCCCGACGTTGAGAATTGCTATGCGTTTTTTTCTAAAATGACAAAATCAATATCATATTAATTCGGTAACACTGATTATCTTTTTTTGAATATTTGAAGTGAAATTCAGTTGTGTAGTTTGCATTACTGAAACAGTGCCCATTAAATTTAAGCAAACAATTATGGCCTTCCTTCTCATCATCGTCATTGAAGTTAATCTGTTTACGCCTGATTTTTGCGAATAAAGTGGATGCCGTGTCTTTGGCAAGTAGAGTTTATCGCTGCTTAAAACTAAATGTGAGTATTACATTTAAACTTCTCAGTCTTGAACTCTAACTCAATTTTGGGACCATAGTTAATATTAAAACATCAGACAACGAACCGATTGTGCGAAAAGTCGCAGAAGTACTCTCAACTTTATTTTAGAAATAGGAACCTGGCTGATAATAAAGTCCGTACAAATAAATTCTATATCATTTAAAGCATAAAACTTTCAATATTGGAAGCTTTAATACCAGATATCGAAGTATTAAAATTTGGAAATAAATTCGTACTGTTCTAGAAAATCATCTGCGTATATTAACGAATTTCCACTCAAGCGTAAACAATGACAGCGATTTGTACCTCAGCAAGCTGAAGAAATTTTCTAAACATCACAAATTCTTTACTTTAATGAGGAAACTCCTTTAATTCATGTTTCTGTTGGTTGGCTTAACTGGTGTGTGTTTTATATCCAAAGCAGTGTCATTCAAAACAGAGTTGTGTTAGGCAAATTCGACGGCTTGGACCAACATCGTAAGATCAATAAATTGTTCACTACCGGAGAAATTGATGGCCTTACAACCCAATATGTGCAAACCCACTTTAGAAATTCTTATTTCTGAACTTATAGACCCCTATAAAATAGTTAACTTGTTACATTAAGTTATATCGCTTACCTAAAATGGCAGGTACATTTTCAGTGAAAGCAGAACTGCGTTAAATGAAAAGAGCTATCATTTAACATCAGTGTAGATTTATGGGCAAAGTTGTGCGAGTTTTAATTTTAAAGCGATCTATTTTAAAAGCCTGTTTTAAGGTGAAAAAGAGTTTTTCTAGGAACAAGTGAATTTTGGAATCTGGGCTTACTATATGCTAAATTTTGTATGAGTTCGAGTGGTTATCCGTAGAGGTAAAGTCATCCAATTCCGACTGTGATGATTTTTCCAGAAGAACGACCTTGTCTACGTTACTGAGTTTTAAAAATCCCTTCCGATACCGGTATATTTATTCTTGCCAATATCTCCTGAGACTACTGTCCCACGTAGACCCTATGAGGTTAGCATTGTAAGTTTGAATTTACTTGCTGAGCCACGCTTTTTGACCCAAAGTGTTATTTGCATCAGCGATTATAAAAATTGTTTTCGTAGGGCTACACGTGACTGCTTATTTGCGCAATCTGCAACGTCGTAAACTTAGCCTGTCTTAAATACGCATGTTCTGGGAAAAAAATGCATACAACGGGGTTAATACAATAGGTTTTCACTTTGAAAACACTCCGTGAACCTACACTAGGTCAAACAACAACAGGAAATTAATGACCCTTTTTTCAAAATTTTCTTCCAATAATTTGCGTCCTAGAACGGCTACCGTGGCATCACCTTCCCACTTGTGAATCTTGCTAAACTTAAGCTACGTGCTGCCATGCTTCCTTATTAATTGTTTCGAAAAACAACGGCCTGGTAAATAGCTCCCAAGACGAAGTAAAACATCCCCCTAGTTATTAATCATTTTATGCACAAAGCCATCTAGACATTAAACTGTGAACGCAATTTTAGTGCTGCAAAACGCGGAAAATATTCAGGAGGTGAACTTCAACACATTTTGACCACCTAAACGTCATTGGTGCCTTCTAGCTGTTTTCGTGGGAATTCAAGATGATAATGACATGATCAGAAACACAAATTAATTAAAAAAATCAGGTTGTGGGGATGCTTAAGAATCATTGGGTGCAATTTCTTTAAGAAAAGCATTGATTTTGGGTGACAAAAGAAAATTGTGCTAACAGCTTATGAGAATTGCCTTTTTGGCATTCAGGGAGTCACTCATAGGTACTTTCGAATAATAAGTTATTATACATACACCTCTCTTCACGGGGCGCTCTGCAAAGCAATTCTTTGTATCAGACGTTTTTTTATAGGCATCTTCGATAGACATAATTTAATCCCAAATACAGGGGACTGGCACATAAATAGCCCTGATCGACAAGCAAACCTGCAGGCAGCCAGGTGGGAGATGGCAGAAGTCTCGGCACTTTTAACAATCTCGGCAATTTGCACTTTTTGTAGCAGAATTAAGGATTGGCTTCCATTTACATTGGTTCTCTCTAGAAAAAGTCACTTAAATACAAGTGTTTGCTAGTGAGAAGGTAAAGACTTCATCGAGTCAAACTGACCAGGGTGCCCTACGATTGTGCTCTCATCTCGTCGATAAGCTAAAGTTTGATGAAATGAAACATTCATGAACAGTTTTAACAAGCAAGTAAATGACTTTTTTGCCTTATCTGAATCCCCTTTAACCTGATTTATTGTGTTAATAGAGGAAACAGTGTAAATCGAAGTAATTTTTAATGCCGATTATAATTTAAAATCGACGAGATAGTCAACCTTTCACTAAGGAACTCATACGCAGGCATTCAAAAGACGCGGTTGCAGGTAGAAATGGTTCCACGAAGAACTACAAATGACCCTACAGAAGTGTAGATAATAAGGTCCCACAATTTCATGCATTAACAAAGCCAAATTAGGCTTTTGGTTATCCCCATGCAATACTGTGATCAATTTTTGAAAGGCTGAGATATCGTGTAACATAATTTAACTATGTAAGAGATGCACAAAATAAATACCAACATCTTTGGGAGATTAGGGAACCTAGAAGGAAAGAGCGCTATGCGAATGATGTTTAGATTTTCACAGGAATCTGCCGATTTCAAGTAGGGAATTTATAACCCACATGCCATTATTCAGAACAAGCACTTAGGGGATTTAGGTTCCCATTTCATTAAGATATTCAACCAATAGTAGGAGTCAAATCACTTTCACATCGCTTTAACGGTTACTCGAATTTGCCAATTTCGGTGAACTAAAAAGCGCAATACTGAAAATGGACCATGTACGTCTATTCGACGCAAATTATAATTTGGTAAACTAAAGCCAAACCTCCCGAAAAAGTGTTAAAATGCTCTCAAATTAGCTGTTCAGTGGCTTGGTTTTTCCTATAACGATGAACCAACTAACGTATCCATGATAAGAACGTGAGCAAGTGCGCAGACCTGTCAATATTCGTCGTACCGTGCCTTTAAGTAAACGCACATTCAAGTTACCTTTGAAGCTAATCTCGGGCTCCCAAGAAACTCGCCTTCGAACGCAAACATGCGAAAATACACTGGCTTTGTGAGACAAAAGCGAGAACCTCTGCAAACGCATGCCGTCAAGTTCGGAATATGGACTGCACAACAATGCCTACCCTGCAACCCTCTCAAATATCAGCACAGAAACGCGGTGCTGCGGTTCGCCTAAGCAAAACGATTGAATTTCAGTTGCACTTTCTGGGAGAGGATAGGCTTGGAAGTGGAAAACGAAATTGACTCGAGGTGAATTGACATTCACAGGATGACGTCATCGCCATCACCGTCACCTGAGTTGGCAATTGTTCGCATCTTTTACTCAACCTTGATCGATACTACCGGACCACTACTGGGACTGTTTGTTAGTACCGAAAAAGTAATTTTAGGCCAATCTGTTCTAAGACGTTTCTGTTTAGCATTTTCACTACCTTTTTACAATATTTGATATGAGCAAAACCTTTTAGATCAATATTTTACCAAGTGACAGATTCGTTATTTAAGTAGTAGAAGCAAAAAATCGGCAAAAATTCACGTTTTCCTTTGTTTTAAGAAATGTTGCAGTTTTGCTAAAGTGATAAAGACTTTTATGTTTTCAAAGGCTTTAAATATATTCTAAAGTACAGCAGCAGGTAAATAAAGAGGTTTTTAAGGATTACGCTTAGATCTGGTGTTATTAAAAGAGTATGGGAAACTAAATGAATTTGGTGTTTGTTAGGGAACACGATGCCTTTTTTTATGGATATTCAGTCCACTTTCCTTTCGATTAGAACGCGGGATTTTAGATATACTAGAAGAATCGCTCACTCTTAATTGTCCCCTCTGTGGCCTGCTTAATGTCGGTGGAGGAAGGTGGCCGCCATAATGAGGTGCTAAGGAGGGGATCCCGTAGTTATTGTGTCGTTTTATGCCTTCTCCTTTCCATCTGCCCATTGGGTAATCATAGTGCGAGGTACTGTTCCTTTTAACCATGCTTACAAGGCTGTCCAAGAGTGAATCGAGGTACTGCACGAAGTAATCCTGTTGTTCAGTGCTATCAAAGGAGAAAAATCGATAACCAGCAAGAAAGTGGTCGGTCTCGCAGTGTCTGACTGCTACTGTATGGGCTGCGTTGTTTAGAGAAAAATATCCAGTAATGACGGCCGCAGGAAAGGCTCGAGCCTTTGCTGTTGTGACGACAAAACCACATATATCACCATGAATTGTGCATGCCACACGTGGCTTCAGTTGTACCCGGCGGGCCAAGTAATCAGGAATATCATTTTCTTCAAATGGCTGATGCCGAATGCTACAAAAACCACAGTAAAAAGCCTGTAACACGTAAATGTCTGTATCCATGTTGTATGTCTGAGAAATACAATGCAATTTTACTTTGGGTACAGCAAGGATTGCCAAGTAAAACTGTGAATGATTTGCAATCTGATTGGTTCACTTGGTTCTCACAAGAGGCCTGCTGCAAATCAGATCAATCGTCATTGTATGGGTATACAAAACTATGCGCATAGTGACTCCACCCAACGTATGAAAAGCTTGTACTAGTAGAAAAATTACGATTGCTGTGACTCATTAACGTTTACCTATTTTAAACACTTGGCTTCTACGATTGCAATAGAAGCTCATCAATATACAAAGTTTTAAAGTAAATGTTTAGCATCAAAATACATGAGGCTTTTAATGGTTGTCACTATCTGCCCTTGAAATTTTTGGTAATAGGATCTTATACATGAGAAGCTAGCAGCTTTTTCAAAATAAGCAGTCCAGTAAAACAACACTTCAGACGAAGCGATAAGCACACACAACTCCGCCGTCAACGATTCAAAGGATCATGTGGCTTACTGTATTTTGGGATGGTCAGATTTCCATTGGCAACAGCAGCGTTCTTAAGGCCTATTTAGTTGGTCTCAGGTGACAATTTGGATAAAATTGTCGCTAAATTAGCTGTGACTAATTTATTGTGTTGTACAAAATAACCGCCTTTCCAATGCCGTCGAATTCCGAAACGCTGCTTCGGACATGAAATGACATTTGCACAATATTTTCAGAACAACTCTTGGCCTTCCTTTTTACTGTTTGATCAAATTTTTTAAGTTTAAATTGCCCCAAAACTCAAACCACTACTTTTTTCCGATTAAGATTGCATCTAACCGAGGCCTTCCTTCGGATTCATGAAAGTGTCTTCATGCTTCCTTAAATGTAATCTTTAAACTTCACAATTTTTAACAAAAGTTAGTGGCTTTTCCGTCCCATTTATCAGTTCCCAGCATCATATCCAGGTATTTAGCTGTACCATGGATGCAGAACAAGGATTTTTACAACTCTGGATTCTTTTCAACTCAAAATTTAGCGTGAAGTAGCTTGCATGAAATTCATTGACAATCACACGTGACGTGGGTTCTGTGAAACCATGCTTTTTTTCCTTCCATGTGATTCATAAAGCAGTTCTCCACATTGATGCCAGTCTCAACGCCTTGGTGAGGTTTATCGATGGGCCTCTTCAGCAATTTATAATAGGAGTGTGCAATTTCGGATTTGATAAATTAACGATTACCGCTTTTACGTCAAGGCTCTGTACTTAAAATAAAGGAAACTAAAAGCACGTTTCATCACATTAGGACATTCCCCACCGGACTCTTTACCTGTCGCCTTTGACCTTTTTGGCTATGCTGAAAACGTTTTCACAAAAATAATAACAGCCAATCAAAATAAGTTAACAAAGCGCACCGAAGTAGATGTTTATTGCTTCAAACAAGGCATATACATTTTATCTTCATAGCATTCTGGTTTGCTGAAAAAATCCACTAGGGTGATCCGACCAGTACAAACAGCAGCATATATGCACAATACAAAACTCTGGAAAGGAATTTCTATGAGCCACATGTTTAGCTTTCTCGGATAACTACTGTTCCTTTCCTTCCATAAATACTGATTTTGCAAAAAATATAGCCCTAAACCATTTTTCGGACGACTACCAGCATATAACCCCCTTAAATGTCCCACCGTAATTTGAGCCACCTAGTGCTCCAATGTGGACAATAAACATGTAAGTTAAGAATTTACCCATGTTTCTCATGATATATACATCGAAAATTCATGCTCCTAGTTTCTAAACACATGTCTATTTCTGTCACAAAGTATATAGTATGGTCTTTTAGATAAGTATTTATATTGGGTATTACATTACATTATTCTATTCCACAAAGTTAATCACAAAAATAAATGCAATCTCAAGCCACCTCTTATGCAAAATGATATCCTCTATCCTTCAGGTTTGCTTTCATTAACTGATTCAATATTGTGCGATAATGAATGAATTTCCGCTTATTTATAATGCATCCCACCAAGAAATAAATAAAGGAAATAAGATTTGCACCTCAAGTTTCTGTTCCTTTTAAATCATATTTCAGTAAATTAGGAAAAAAAATAAAAAAATATATTGTTTGTCCTGGCCTACCAATCAGACAATAAATTCGATTTAGCATTGTTAACATCAATTTTAGTCTATAAACTTCACATTAAATTATAAATTAAAAAGCAGCGAGATTTTGGAAATTAGGTTAAATTTGAGCTTCCGTAAATTCAAAAAGATAAAGAAGAATTAAACTGAGAGATAAGATCGAATTCTTTAAGCTTATCAACGTGCAATCAACAAGTCAACTAGACCAACAAGGCCATAGCAAAAACAAACGTAATTTCATGCTTAAATCTCTAGTATTTGGGATTTTACATGGCGCCCCATTAAATTTGCTGTTGATGTATTACAGATAGTTCAAGAAGCTTAAAATTTTACCTGAAAATTTTTAAGCAAAGTGCCAACTGTTTTTTGGAATTTTTACCTTAAGAATGATATGCGGAAAATGTTAATTATCCTCGGGACACCTTGGTCAAAATAATTCTTTTTATGTGGAATGCTTGAACTTGCAGCAAAGTGTTTTCTGCCAAACCCTACAAAGGATTAGAGATTATGGGACTGAAATTTTAATAATGTTAGTAAAGTCAGCAGCACAGTATATTTTAATGATTATGCCTCATGGTTGCCTATACCTATCTTTGTTTTATTTATCAAACGCTCAGATTATTGTCCCTCTGTTCAAGGCCCGCGTCTTGCGTCTGGGTATCGAGGGTTTATCGTGCTAGTTTTTGTGGATTTTCGTCATTTCTCTATTTTGTATTTAATTCAATGGAAGATGATAATGCCCTACCTGAGGAGGAAAAAGCCGCTGTAAGGTCCGGTATTATGCCAGTGGCTCGTGCATATATTAAGCTCCTCGGTAGTTGGCTGGCCATTTGGGGTCTGGGCTATTACAAATTTAGTCCTTGTTGGGTGCTATTAGGGACCGTCGGTTACTTGGCTTATTCCCGTGCACAGGAAAGACGCAGTCTTATCAGAGGAGCAATGAAGGCAATTAGCTCGGATGAGAAGTCATATATACTTAATAATATTGGTACTTGCGGGCTACCGTCCTGGGTATGCCTGTGTCTTTTTTTCCGACGCCACTAGGTGTTTTTTCCGGATATTGAGCGAGCTGAATGGCTTAACAAAGTAAGTTAACAACTGAAAAACCAGTTTTTAGATTATCCAACGGATGTGGCCCTACATAAGTGAATACGTAAACCAGATCTTAATTGAGACAGTTCAACCAGCCGTAAATAAAAACCTCCCCACATCCTTACGACCTTTTATCTTTCTTCGCACTGACCTCGGTGATTCGGTTCGAATTGACTTTTTTTTTACTGAAAGTTTAGCCTCCTCGAATTGGTGGTGTCAAGGTTTACACCGAAGAAAGTATTCGTCGCGATGAAATCGTCATGGATGTTGACTTAATGTAAACCATCATATTGAGCTTTAGTTTTGTAGGTTTTATAGTGATGCTCGAATTAAAGTTGCTGTAGGAAAATTAGTTGCTGGTGTTAAGGATTTTGAGGTAGGCTGAATTCCCTTTACATAAACTTGGTTTGTGGTTCTAGATTTATATAATGATCTTCTGTCGATCTAGTAAAAAAATTGTACTCGTTTCTCTTGGTCATCGTAGTGTCCTTTAAAATTACTCTTGTATTGTGGACCGTCCCAAATTGGTATTACCATTCAATACGATTTCATTTTGCATTTGTTTTATGCATCCTCCTAATTAGATGTCATTTACTTTTTTAATAGCTAAGAGGAACTCTGCGCATCTTTATTAAACCACTGGTTCCTAAGATTCCCTTCGCCGGAGCTGTGACAGCTTGCTTTTTGGATAACCCAGTAATGTTTCTAATTAATTATATTGGGTTTCACTAGTACATCAACTTCTTCTTAACGCATCTCGGGAGCATTTTAACGATGCCTGGACTTCAGTGAGTCATAATTTCAGAATTTAAAACTATTTATTAACACAATCTATTCACGTGCTTAATTTTAATAGACAGACACTGTACCGCACAATCCAGGATGTTGTTGGCTCTCTCTGTGTACTGCCCAATCGGGTTTTAGTCCCCTTGGTTGATGACCTCGTTCTTCAACAACTTAAGTTCCCCTCTGCTCAGGTCAGTACTAGTTTTGATGTTTTAGTTGCCTGGCTGATAATATTCAGCTTCATTAATTCCCTGATGGTATGCACATCACAAATATTTCGATATCCTGGCTCCTTTTTCGAAATCTTCTGAAAACTACCCCAGGAGATGCTTGTGTAGGCGCTTCAAGTGCCTGATTGTTAATACTCGTCACTTGTGTCATGATATCATTTTTATGTTAAAAATGCAACCATGTCCTCGTAAATTTTTTGAATTAGTTTGAGCCCCAGCTTAATATTTTTTTAGGTTTTTCTCTGGGAAAATGTCATCATTGAAACCGTTTTCGTTCATCCATAACCCTACGTGCAGACCAGCTAACTGAATAGCTAGACCCTGTGTTTGTAAAATCGTGTGCTTATTCTTTGCCTAACACTATAAATTGCTGTCAAATATTGCCGAATTTATAGTAAAATTTCAAATATTCATCAAATTAAACTCAATTTTTAGTGATTCTGAATGATAACGAAACACTTTTTAGTCTCCCCACGTTTCTAAGAGTACATTTTCCCGAATTTGCTCGTGTGCGTCGTTCTAGGTGTTTGTAGCGTGGTATTCTCCCTTTAATCTTAAAGATTATTATTTCAGAAGGAGGCCTTAAAGAGCCTACAATACATGACATCGAAGCAAGTTTAATGCTTTCTAACTGAAATAGCGTAATGTATGTTGTCTGGCTACATGATAAAAGTCAGGGGGCGTTTTCATTTAATGTAACTTCATGGACGGAATGAATCTCTGTGTACTGTAAAATCGTCACAAAGGTGGTAAATTATTAACAGGTTTAGTTAAAGTTAACCAATAACAAACGCTTTGCTTTGTGAATCCTGTCATTAAAATTCCAAGAAAGTTTCGATCACAAAACTATTTGGTTTGTATCTGAAGAATTAGCAGGTCGACATCTGGCGTGTCTAATGTGTCTGAAAATGTATGTTCATTGTCAAGTTACGACCTCAATCGATGAATTGGAGCGTTGCCTTAGGGTTTCCTTCCACGAGATTGCGAGGTAGAAGGCAGTAATGCTCTTGAAACCCGATTAAATCGCTTTTAGGGCGCTGTCCGCATCGAAGTCATTTCCGCCAGTGACCTTGTGGCCTCTGACGTGAACATTGTGGGAAAGTCTTCCGACCCCTACTGCGTCGTTCGAGGTATTGTCTTGTTCAATGTGGTCTTGCTCTACTTCTTTGATGTGCTTATGCCCTGTCATTAATTTTTATCACGATTCTTTAACTGCAGGAGCTTGTACCGCCAACGCAGCCATTCCGATAGACATTTCAAATAAGCGACTTTATTGGGAGCTTTAACGCAGTGTTTTCGCAATGCACAAGGCACCAACCGATAGTTTTTAACGCACATAGCTAGGAGTGAAAAGGCATAAAGTCGGTCATGTTTTGTTAGCTTATCTTTTATGATTGCGTTATTTTGCAATGTGCTTATTGAGGATCAACATCCACTTGGACAGTAGATATTCACGAAGGAGTGTGAATATGCTTATGGTGATGACGGTGGCGATGATGGTCACAGACACATAGTGGTGAGACAGGCTTGTACATGTTTGTGTATGTGTGCGTTTATTCTCATTAGACCTGCAGAAGCCAAAGTTTGACACCACAGTCTCTCGATGTCTGAACATAAATAACAACTTGGCCAAACCAAATCTACCATGATTATTTATCCGTTGTTCTTTTTTCTCAATTACTTTTTTGGGTTTTGCTTGGTTGTACACGCCTTAGCTCCAATCACAGAATGGGATTCTTTTGTTGTATAGTTGGCGCGGAAAAGTTCGTCACCAGTGTGAAGCTTAAAACGCTGAACCCGACATGGAATGAATGCTTTGTCGTAAGTGCTACCCTGCGCCCAAAACCCTTTCATTTTTTTTTTATTTAAAGCAAATGTCAGTTGCTTTCACGGCATTAAAATAATGGATTGTCTTTTCAGTGTGCATAATGATTAGCCTTGTGCGACAAACTCTTGGAGTTTCAATGTGATTTTCATGTATTGGCAATAGTTGTTGAACGTGGGTAAAAATAAACATTATTGTGCATCTAGTGGCGCTATATCTTAGTAGTTTTTAGAGACGCAGTCATGTAAAGTGCCTCACGTTTCGAGGGTTGTGAAACCCTCGTCTTCATCCGGACCAAAGTCCACTTCAGCAAGACCGTTTTATTGTTATGTGTGTTATCCATTGTCATTGACGTTCTAACAAGAAATTGAGGTTTTGAACGAAACAAATGGTGTACCACCGCATAAGTCTTCGAAAGGCCCAATTTGCGTAAAACAAATTAACTGTCGAACCCCGGGGAAATTGTTTGGTTTTTAACGGTGTAAATCGCAAATTTTCTATTTGACCTGACCGCTATCAAGTCTAAAGTGAATTCAGCTCTTTTGGTGTCGTGAAACTGCTGAGACCCATTTGGAAATATTAAAACACAAGTACTCTTCAAAACGTTCATTTTACTCTATAATCTCCTGTAATCTTTTGGGAGTAAAGTTAGCTAACCCTTCTGTCTGGCGTTGATCTAAGCATGTTGGCAAAATTTCCAATTCATTTTCCAGTTAATCGATTTTTAGACAACAAATGTTTTTTTTAATTATTTTTTTGCGAGTTGCGGACAACTGGCCCACCAGATCCACTCTAAAGCTCTCAGAATTGCACAAACCCAAAAATACCTTAAACATAAACTGAACATCTGGTAGACTTCGTGTCCGGCTTTTTTCAAAAGGCTGCGTCTTATGTTTACTGCATGAAACAGTCCTTATGGTTTCGGCTATAACAATTGTGTTGCCCACTCGTTACTATCTTAGTAGTCCTATGTTTCATCTTCTTTTAAATTAAATTAAGCCATTTGCCATATTTAGGCGATCGTTGATCAGCGAATAGGCCAGTCTGTGGTGATCGAGGTTTGGGATGAAGATAAAAGCAGCAAAGACGATGAATTGGGTCTGTAAGTTGCCGTTCTTCTTCGTCAAGTTTCATGTAATAACGATCGCAAGAGTTCGCATCTTTTATATAGTCTAATCGAGCCCGTCTTTGTGGCTGTGTGGCCTCTATTCTCGGTAGCAGGTATATCTCCGTTTTGCTCACAATCAACCCTTATCCTATTGTCGGTTTTCCCTTATTCTCACAAAACACTTTAGGCTTATGATCAAGCAAATCAAAACATTTTTCAACTAAGTGGTGCTTTTTTTAGCTTCGAATTAGAGCACGCCCCTTTGTTCATGCAATTATCAAGCATTTCTTGCGTCAATTTGACGTTTTGTCTAAATCTCGAACAAACATTTGAATTACGGTAAACGGTGGTGCCTGGAACGTGGGGCTTAGCTGAAAAATTAGCCCAATGTCTCTTGTTAGTGAATGACAAACATTGTTTAGGGGACGGCCACTCTTGGTGTTTTTGCGTCGCATGGTGGATACCCTGAACGTCGTCCCCCACAAGGCGTTTGCCGTGTTTCGGCCCACCACGAGTCGTTGTCTACGTTGTCTTGTCTGCTATTTGCACCCTTCAATATCTTTATGCGGGTGCCAGTGAATGCGCACAGCCAAGGTGTTTCTTTGTCTCTTTTTAGTACATCAATCCCGATTGAGCAAGTTTACTTGTGTGGCCAATTAAATTTGGTAAGGTCCTAATTTTAAAAAAAATTATGTGCTTTGAAATCTAAACAAAGTAATTTTTTAAAAGCACATCAAGACGATTTCTTTTATGCTTCTTTCCTTATTAACTGTGAAGCCAGTCTCACCGACGCGCCTTGGTAACGAGCGAAAATTCATAATGTCACCGAATGTCCGTCTGGTTGGTCAATTGTTTTGTGTGGACGGCCGTTATTCTGCGCGCCCATTGTATTGGCCTCATTTACGCAAACCACTAAAGTGTAATTTTAACACGCATCGGATAATCAACTTATGTTGTGGTTCCAATAAGCTGAACAACTCCAAGTTATCATCGTAAAACAATCTTGAACTCCACAATCTGATTTGTACAATGTCGCTTCTCTATTAACTCTTCGTCTTTTTAAATCTACATCAAACCAACGCTATTCCTTACTGAAAACTCGTTTTTATGAATTCAGTTAACATTAACTCTGCACAGAGAAAGAACTAAACCAATGAAAATTTGACACGTGCAGTTTTGTATGTCAAAAAACTGTTCATAGCAGAAAAAAGTTGATGGCACGCACCAGAATACTCGCTTTCTCAATCTGTGCTGTCCTCATTGCTTGAAGCATCAAACAATCTCTAGGAATTTTTTTGGGGACGGGACTCTAGGGGAATGTGCGGTTTAATCTAAAACGATGAATACATTTTTAGTCCCATCCTGTAGACTACTACTAAGTAGTGTCGATGTCAGCGGAATCTAGCCACGTCGTGTGCTCTCTTCTAGGGCTACGTTGTGCATCAGTGTCATTATGCGACACGTGTGTTTACCATATCTGCCCTGCCACTTGAATAAATATGCAATCTGTGCGCGCCTCTGTTTGGTGTCAACCACGCACGTACTTGAACGGAGAATCTGGTCTGTTTGAACGGTTGCACCGCCCCAAGCCGCGAAATATTTGTCCCTTCTCGAATTTGCTGCGGGAACCATTTGTAGCACTTAAACAATTGTGAGATTGAGGAAGGGATTTGTTTTGCTCGGGAGTCAGCCTAGTAGCTGTAGCTAATCGCTGTGCCAAGTTTGATTAGGTTTTTAACAATAGAACCCCAAATGTTGTGATTGAAAGGAGCATAAATGAAAAATTTAATAGGCTATTCCATGCTGAAGTTCATCTTCGGCTCAAGGAGGACTTCAACTCAGTGTAACCCCCAAATGATTAAAAACCTGTGGTTTTTTTACATTTCTTAGGTTAAGATGCTAGAAGGCGTCCAACGGGGCAAAGTGCACGTCAAACTGACTTGGTTGGACCTGTCCACTAATCCATCTGATTTCGCAGTGGTAAGTTGCCCTTTACACCTCCACTCGATCTACCTTCACCAGTGCGTTTCTTCGATTACCAGGTCGTCATGCTGAGCCTTCCATGCGAAAACCCCTTCAGCTTCCACTCGAAGGTCCACTGAAGGTTTCCACTCCTTTTTAATGCCAAATGCGTGGCGGTAAAAGTAGATGTGATAGCGCAAACTCAACCCGACTATTGTGGTTATGACGAGTTGTGTAGAAGATCGCATGCTGGCACCCTACCCTCACTCAATAACTCAATAACCGCCGTCCCATGGTAACCGTCATTTCTCCTGTGGTAAATCCATAACCACCTGATATGGGAGTTTGTATTTGAGTCGGAGGGCTGTCATTTAAAATAAGGGACGTCTGGAAGGAAGGTTTCTGGATGAAAAGCCTCTCGTCCCTTATATTCCAGGCTCTCTAACCGCATAGTTCTCGCTAGAACTGGTGCAAGTGCATTTAAGCCGTTGCAGGACACCTAGCAGGAGCTTGTTTTGTTTATTGTCACAATGAAGTCACGTACTTTAATATCTTAATCGTGGAGGTGTGTACTGAACAATCCCTGTAATGTTTCTTCATTGATTTAATAAATTTTAGTTTACGTAGGCACAGTTTCCACCGTTTTAAAAACGTTGAAGTTCTTGAGAGATACATCAAACATATGATTGGTTTATAAGCAGTGTTGCGCTGTCTGACACTGGTAAAATCCAGTCTACTTGGGACTGTACTTGCAAGTCTAAAATTCCAATGAGCACACCTTTTTTCCAGTAGTTTGTACATCTGGCTGAAAGTCGAGTTGTCAGCGCATGCTTTCGGTAGTGAAGCGAGGCTTTATTTCCTTGAACCACTTGTCTCTTTCAGGCTGAACTGGATCAGCAAGTGTCCTTCTCAAGCAAAACCAACTTCACCAGCTGCCTCTTCGTTCGGGTTGAACAGGCCAAAAACCTGATGGTAGGAAGCTTCACAGCACCGTTTGAGTGAAATATTCTTAACCAGCCTACCTTACTACCTCCTCCATGTTATGCACATTTTTGTCTCCAGGCTGGGCTTAGTCATTTGTATCGCATTTTTGGACATGTCGGTTTGTTAACGCGCACTGGTCATTCTCCAATGCCCACTAATGCCCAGTTGTTGGTATACCAACGTGCTAGCACAATTCCGTATTTCACACTGGGTTGTCACTTCTGCCATGTGCTATCACTTTTTTGAGGCCTATAATTCGCTATTTGCTTTTAAGACAGCCCGCCTAAAAAACGACTGTGCATATCATCCATTTTCAAAATATGGCTAAAAGTAAATCAAGTCTGATGCGTGTTGAGTCTATAATTTTTACAGCCCTGTAGCGGTTTTATGTGAACCGTCACTAAATGGTGTTTTTTCCCCCAATTTGCTTTTTCGAATGAATTTTCCTCTTTTAGCATAATGTGAACTGCCTCAGTCCAGTAATGTTAAGGGTTCGTAGGCAAACATTAATCCTCTACTTAAATGATTATTGCTTCGCAATTTTAGCCAATTACTTGACGTGAATTACACTGACGTAAAATAACTACGTGGTCCTATTGACTGCCTTTTCCCTATACGCATTACAATTGCTTAATTTTGTCTGTTGAGGTCCCGCACTCAACAACTAATTGCAGCCCATTATCGGGGTTTTTCGAGCTTAATTGGCACACGATAGCGCTTTCTATCGCAGATCCTAACTCCTCGCGGTCGCTATTGTCATCAAGCGTAAACCTTCTCGATTTTTTTGTGTGTAAAACCACTTGCACCAAATTCGCTTGTTACCATTTCAGCGTTTGAAGTTTTTCCAGGAGCCGTCTCCCTACTGTGTCTTGCAAATAGGCAACATGGTGCAGAACACGGCGGTGCGCGAGAAGACGCAAAATCCCGTGTGGGACTCCCTCCACCACTTCCTCCTCTCCAACCCCGAGATCCAGACCCTCAACATCGAGGTAGGTCGCCCACCTCGAAGTGCACACGTGGCGGTTTTTCGTGCGGAACCTCAAACGAAGCGAAATATTCACCGCACCCAAAATCCCCTCTCCTCTGGTCGTCGTCGTCGACGCACCAGCGGGTTGCGCCTTGCGCCACCTCCTCCAGCATCCACCGATGATTTCGCGGTCAATGGTCGAGCGCGCGCAACTCTGCCTTAACTTCTGCGAATCTTGAACTAATTGTGTCCATCAAAAGCCGGCACGATGGTCGTGCGTTTTGCCGAGATGTCCAGAATTTTAGCCGAAAAATGGTTTGGTGACTCAAGCGCAACTGCATCTACAAATTAGCCACGGGATTTAATCGCACACTTTCACTCCGAGATGTTGACTTTATAAAACTAGGATCAATAAACTTGAAGCATTGGTAATTCATGCATATTTTGTAAAATCGTGCGCTAATTTCTGTCCAATACGTGTTTCCGTATTAAGTGAACGCAACGCCATGGGTAGACATGAAAGCATTCGCATGTCCAAAGCATCCAAGTGTGTTTTGAGTAATGTCTTGTACGTCGCTGACACTCACAAAAATCGGGCACAAGGGCGATGGTTAAACGACGAGGTGGGCTTGACGCGTGACTTTGTGTGTAGCGTCCCCTTTATTGGTGCTGAGATATGAGAAAGTGTATCTGACATGAGCTGTGAGCGCTGTGAAGTGAGCGATGGCACTTGGTTTGGCCTTGTGCCAGCGAGTGGTCCACAATCTCCTGATGTTTCCAAACCATCTGATGTGCGCGTTGTTTTTTCTCCACGCTCCGCGCCTTTTCGTAGATTCGGGATAGCCGATCGGAGGTTGTCTTGGGCACGCTCGCGGTTCCCTTGAAGCACCTGAAGGCGGAAAAGGATATGACCGTAACCCAGCCTTATTCTCTCCACGCTGCCGGTCAAGACAACGCCTTCCTCTACCTCCATCTCGAACTCCGGGTAGGTCGAGTTCTCCCGGCATTGCAATCCACACTTCCTCTAGGCTGTTTTTGATCGCCGGCAAGCAGTGCTTTGGGTGTCACTTCTAAACCACTGAATCTAATTGTTCCTCATTGGTTTTAGGCAGCAGTGGCGATTAGGGTTTTGTGCCGAGTCCCTCAGACATTTGGTGTCATAGACTATTTAACCTTGAATAGTAAACTACCCGCTACGTCTCTAATCGATTCGCTTTACCACTAGTTTGTAAGTAGTCTTTATTTCAACGAGAACATTGACGTTTAGTGTAAATAGGCCTGTTGTCAGGCTTTGTTGCGAATTCTTGTACCGAGAGCGGATGAAGTCCCGGTGAGACTAGCAAGCGTGCCACTTTGATCTCTGTGTTGATTGGTGTGGTGTGGTGTTCCACGGCCTCACGCATGCCTTTTTCCCTCGACGCTGCTGTTGCAGGCGCTGCTGCCTGGGCCTGACCGGCGTCCTCCAGCGGCCAGAGGGTCGGTGGACTCGGCCAGTCACTCCCGAAGTCCTTCGCCCGCAGCCACAGGACCCGAAGTTGCGTCGCTGGCGTCTGAGGCGGCGGTGGCGACCGCTGACAGCGCCTCCGGCTCTGACAGCGTTGTTCGCCGACGCACCGGCGACTCGAAAGTACGTTTTCGTGTAAATTCCGAGTGCACGTAATGAAGCAGGGGTCTTGGGGAGCACGTCTTGATCGTACTAATATCTAATTATGAGTGGACTAACGGACAGAATGAATCGTATTAACGTGCTATGCCTGCCTCCCTTGTGTCGAATATTTGTGATTGACGGTGATTGTTTCCTCGGTGGAGACGGGTGAGGTATCGGTTGCGAGTATCGTCGTGGCGATATCGCACAAGGTGGTTCACGGCAATTTTAATGGCAGATTATTTCCATCTTCTCCATGCTCGTGTTTCTGGGTTCATTGTTAAATGAGACCTATTGATTTTTAATATAGCTTATTAGCCTTCCGGTGTGTTGGAAGAGGATTGTGATTTCTAAAAGCGACGTAAACATTGAATGTGTTGCGATTTTTTAAATGTATTTAAAAGTGCCAACTTCCTTCGTTTACCCATCCTCACCTCAGAAAACCAAATTGCTTTTTGTCATTTAAGTAGACATTTTATCGTGCATTTTGTCGATGTAATATCAATCAACCTCCTTTATGCCACCAGATGTTGGTGATTATTTGTGGTCAGCTTTACATGGGGTCATTTTTCTAAATCTATAAAACAGCACCCTTAGCTAGATAATTTTCCCTTAGGGAGGCCGTATAACCTAAAAATGTAATATCCTTGGGGCCATACTTTTGCCTGGGTAGTGGCTCTGCATCTCGTGGCTGCTTGATGCACACACACACAAACCCAACACCCCCGCAGTTGAGGTGCCACTGGCGGTGACCCTTTCTCAGGCTGGTTTTCTTTGTGCGGCTTGCGCAGGTCTCCACACTTTCGGGCTTTGGCAGCGGTGAAGGCATCCCGCCGCTGGTGATGCCCCCCGACCCCGCCGGCCGTGTGCGCCTCACCATCCACTACGACGTCGATGTGGAGATTCTTGAGGTTAGAGTGGACAGCGCCGAGTACGTGACCTGTTTCCCCGCTACATTTCCACGTGGTCTGATACACACCTTCAGCACTTAGTGCACTTTTAGTATGCAAATTTTGAGACCACATTCCTAGACTCAAAATTGCACGATTTCACGACATCTGCGTGTTACTGTGAGCCAGTGCCCTGCCATTGTAGTCATCCTCCCATACAGCATTGTTTTACATTGAAATCTTTGTAATGAGGGCAATGTTTAGCAACAGGGTGTATTTTCACTGCTTAACATCTGCATTGAATGTATTAAATTGCCTTCACTCAGTCACCGCGCATCGGTGGAATCTGTTTTTAGGCATTATTTCATAACATACCTTTTCTTTGGCATATTCGGCAGGTCTCCGACACCATTGGTAGACTCAATCATGTGAGGCTTCACGCCACGTGAAACGCTCAATTAGCGGGAATGTTGTTGTTTTGCATTTACAACCTTTGCGTGGTGGTCTTAGGCTGCCCCCGCTGAAAGTCACCACCTTTTGTTCTAAGGAGATTAAGGTAACCGTTAGAGTCACCCTTATGCAATCGGCATTTCTGTTCAGCCTAGGAAAATCGTTTATTACATGGTTTAGCGGTTCGGTGAGAGCAAATACTTGGGAAACTGTTGCCAGCGAGCAAGAAGACACGACCACCATGAATGCGGAAACTTACTCATTTGTGGAATTTCATGGTGGTATGTTGTGAAAAAGCGCTCGGTGGTTTTTTTAAGGAAAGCAAATCCAACTTTTACGATGAGATTTCGGTCCCAAGGTCGAAATCCGATCCAACCCTCTCCCGAAAAATAATTGGGTAAAAGGCGAAAGTTGAGGCCAAGACGTCTGCGTTTTCGTGGACGGATTCGGTGATATGAAGGGCTCTTTTGGCCTTCTAAACAACTTAAAATCTGATCTGACTAAAGCGCTGTCACGCAAGCCTCACTGTTATTCCACCTGCCTTTCATGGGTTTGCTAGGAGTAGTTCTGTGCTTCCCCCACTTCTCTGGTTTCGTGTTACGTTTGTCCTCGTACATTGAAGTTAATTCAGCACACCGAGAACCTGTTTTTGCCCTTGACGTAATAATAATTTATTGAAATCACAGGCGCTTAACTCAACCAGTAGTGCATCGTTTCGCCTGCGCTGTAACGGCTGTCTGCCTCGCTAGTCCTAATTTCTGCTCCACCATTTGTTCGGATAATGTCGTATGCCTGCACGTACATTTGAAACAAGCACAAATTTTCTGTCACGTGAGCTGTGCTGCGATGTCCTCTAAAGCGATATAATCTCTCTGTGCCTTTTCTATGCTTTTTTCTTCAGCTTAAGGTTTCATTTAGCCCTCTCGTTTTTTGTCATTCGAGTCATTCTGGAGTGCAAGCACATTCTGAACGAGAATGCACACTAAGCAATCCAATAGCTCAGTGGTGTAAATTCCGATCTACTTCGGAAGTTAATCAGACCAAATACCATGCAAGATGCGCTGTTCTCAACTGAACCTGGAATGATAGAGTGGATCTGCAAGGGATCATCCTTGTTGTGAGCTGGATTGTGTACTTTTCGTCTAGGATTTTTCATTGAGATTCGCAAAACTGCCGTCATATCTGTTTAAGCAAGACTATGTGTGTGCGTATGTGCGGATTAATCGCAAAGATATTATGAACTTCCGCTTATCGCAGTGTTCTTGTGTGTCCCTATTTGTGTGCCTTAAAGCGCCTCTCCTGTTGCTACTCAAAACGCATGGGCGTAATTGGGTTTTTGGTGTGGTCAACCACAGTGGATGCATTTGGGCGTGATTACTTCCTCGTTTATCCGCGGGAGCACAGCTTCTCGTAGTTGTTCGATGCTTGTACCATCCACTAAGTCTCTTTCTGCCAATTCTAGGAACCTGCTGGCTTCTGAAAAATCCACTTCTTCGAACCCGTACGCAAAGTTGTGCGTCACTGATGCCTGCGGTCGAACAGTAGGCGACACGAAAAAAACAAGGTTTATAAAGGATGAACTCAATCCTCACTTTGATGAGAGGTAATAAAGTGCCGTAGTTATTGTTTTTATGTTTTACAACACTTCTACGCGCCCAATATTCCTAATCGTTGAGCTGAGCCGTCGTGCTAGTACAAGGTGTCATTTTCCATTACAGATGCATTTCATGCCAACCTCTAGGGACTATAGTTTATTGGGTTTTTTCGTGTTCTCTTAACGCGTGACCATCGATAGGCCAAGAGGCGTCTTGAAATCCTACTTACTGGATCCTCACCGCGGTCAGAGTCTCCGGAAAATAGAGAGTTGTCTAACTTTCTTTGTACTTAAAATTAATGCACACTAAGAGCCTTTGTACTAATATCAACTGCAGAATTTGCTGTAAATGTTTGCTTGTTCGTGAATTTAAATGATGTTTTTGAAGCCAATAACCCCGGTGATGCTGTTGTGGTTCTGACCATGAATCGTCTATTATTTGTTGGGTCCTTTTGCACTTCTGTCTGCACCCCGCTCCTAAGGTATCATCAAGAACCACTCCAGTTCACCATCCTCACGCTTCGCCCAGTGATTTTTTTTATAACTTTTTAGCTTCGAGTTTTCGGTGAAATCGGAAGTCATGCAGGGCTGTAAGCTTCAAGTCGAAATAAAGAACCACAGTGGCCTCTTCAAGCGAAGCTCTCCGAATCGAGTGATGGGGTCGGTCACCGTTGTCCTGAGCGAGCTGGCAAACGGCGGTGGATTTACTGAATGGCAAGTAACACCTCAGCTCCAAGCAGACCTTGAATGCCCCTTTTTATCACCGATTTTTGCGTTGAAACACGTCGATTTGTGTGGTTTTTTAGTAGACACTTTGCCATCCTCACCAATCTCTTGCTACGCTGGTTACTTTTATAGACATTCAGTCGTATCCTCTGCTGCGTTTATCCTGGTTGTGAGCGGCTTTCGTCCCACTCACCTGGAGGCGTCGGCATTATTTTTCCCTTTTAAAGCAAACCATCCTAGGGTGTCTAGGGGAGAATTTCTATAGTCTTGTTGGCCGCACCGTTCGCTTGCTCACGCCTGGTAGTTCTTAAAACGTTTGTCTACCGAATCTGCGACATCGTCGTGCGAAGAGCCAAATCGCGTCCTAAGCATTCCATGGCCCCAGTACGGGCCGCTCTCAAGGACTTCATTGCCCTCTGAGCTCGAAGTAACGCTATCAGCGAAAACGGCTCATCTTCCGCCAAATTTTGAAGCGATTGTTTTATTTGGTTGTCGTAGCGCATACCAAATGTGCGTTATCGATACAGGACGTAGACTTCTCTACTCTGGCACTGTTTAAAGCGTGCTGTTGTCATATCCTTTTAAGGGGCCGTGGTCCATAAGTGATACCTAGTTTTCATCGGTGAACCAGCACCGCATTAGTTTGGCAGGTTGGATCAGTAAATTATGTACCCATGAAGTGTATAACACAGTGTTTGTATTTTCAATTTCCGAACCTGCACACCATGGGCCGAGATGATGAGGAATGCAGCATCTTGATGTGAATGCACGCAGCTTATGACCTGGTTTGCCTCTTCCACTTGTCTGCCCTTGCCAAGCAGCTGACTCTGCAGGCGCTTGGTCACGGGTCGCCATTGCTAACTTACCGCCTCAGCAACTCCTCGTGTTTTTTTAGGTATTGGTTGAAGAACTCCGAGCGGTAGAATTTCGACGCCTCAACTAACCCCGGAGGGATCCTGTAACGATATTTGCCATCAAAACTGTAGTTTTGCCTTGCCTATTTCTTGTCCTTTTTCGACGCTTAGCATTTCTAAATTCGCCTTCTGTATTCGCCTTCTTTTTTGTACAGATGCCGTTTGGGGTGCACTCAAAAGTAATTTCAGGCCTTGATGTTCGTGACTTCAGCTTCTTCTTAGTAATGAAATGTAAAAATTTTTCACGTAAACCTTCTGTTGCTTTGGTGGAATTCACAGACATTCATCAGAAATCAGACAAAATTTTGTGGAAGCGTACTCCAAGGGTTTAAACTGAATTTTACGTGTCTAACTACCAAGTGGTTGCTCAGCCAAGTAATAATTTAGTAATCCAAAATTTAGTCACGAATGACGTCCCCCTAAATTCTTTAAGAGTTTCAGTTGGCATAAAGGATAAGGATAGTATTAAATTGTTCAGTTAAGATACAATTTAAATGGTTTGCAAATTCGTGAAGTTTAGGAACGTGAATTGACATCCAAATATGTTTTTTGAATGAAGAACAAAACCGAATTTGTGCCAGAAATGTAGCGCCTCGTCTAGTCTCTCCGAAAAAGTGTCCTCTTTTGACCATCAATTTGGCGAATTCATTTCACTAATAACGTGGTTGGAGTCTTTAAATTATTCCCGTAGTTTGAAAGTGGAAACCTGTGCAGCAATAGTGTACGGGGTGGGCTCGTAGTTAATTTGAAATTAACTTGATTCTGAGAACTCAGCGACACCGGCGGGTTTTCGGGTGTTTTCCCTTGTGAACGCAGGGTCTGTGCTTCAGTGTCTTTTGGCGCCTCGGTTTCTCCCAATGAAGTTGGCTGGGGTTATTGAGTCTACCCTGTTAAGTGTGCGCGCGTGTCTACGTAATGTTATGCTTGTTGTGCTGGTGACACCCACTCAGCAAACTTCATTTGCCCCTAATTTGCTTACAATACGGGTGAGACTGCCGTCTCACAGTGAGAGAGACTATGCAGTTTTCCAACCCCTACAGCCGAAAGCTGATATTTCTGGTGTTGTTGGCTGTGCCTGCGTACTTTTTCTTTTCTCGTATGTACAATCATTTCTCGAAGGAAACTTTCGTCCCCCCTGCACCCTCCTCCTCGCTCTTGCCCTGTGACCGCGTCGACCCCTCAGTGAGTGTAAAACGGGCCAATTCAGTATTCAATGCGAGTCTATCGCTCGAGAAAATTGACAAGCTTGCCCAGGATGAATTCAATCGAGTAAATTGCTTATCCATTCACAACACAGCGAAACCCAAAGTTATCATCATTGTGCCCTACAGAGATCGCGCCAAGGACCTGCTAACCTTTTTGATTCACATGCTTCCCTACACTCGGTACCAGGGCGCTAAAATGCAGATTCTGGTAGTGGAACAGAATGGCACCGCGCCCTTTAATCGCGCGAAGCTCTTCAATGCCGCCATCCGGGAAATCGACATGTCCGGAACTCGCGGCAAAGACGACCGACTTGCTGGCAGTGTGTGCTTTTCCCTTCACGACATCGACAAACTCCCAATACATCCGGACGTGCCTTACGTCTGCAAGTCTGGTCCACACCAACTTTTACGAAACCGAAAATCCACAAAAGGAACCTATTGGTAAATCTCCTTTATAGAAATATTTGAGTGTCGTGGACGTAAGTGTGCACGCCACGTGTACGTGTTGAAAACGTGGCAAATAGAAACCAATTCCATTGTATGCGGCGTTTTACCGTTCGTACGAGAAACGAACCAGTATACTATTTACAAATTAAGGTGTATTCCACCTATCAAATGCGTTTCCAGGACATTAATATCTGATGCTTCATACATTTACCAGTTTTTTTAATTAGTCTAGTCGCTTGAAGATATGCCACGATTAGTGACCCTCATGTGTGACGACTTTGCACTCACGCCATTCATTGTCGTTTATCTCAGGCTCTTATCCCAAGACTTTGTTTGACTGTAATTATTTTACTTATTCTCTATTGACGCTCTTAATCTACATGAATGCAATTTACTTTCTCAATAAATTATGCTGAATCGCTGCTTTTGTACAATGCATATGTATTTAGTTGCTAATGTATCGATTGTGCCGTTGCACTATGCGTTTCAGGATAATATGGCGACTGTAGGGAACACATACACCATAACGTGCGAGCAGAAACGTGCTGATGAAGCCTTAGTAACTATTGTTGAAATTTGGTCTGTGTGCAACATTACAGTTTTTCCGTACAGAACAGTCTCAAATTGATACAATAATTTTTTGTTCAAGTAGTTTAGCCAAAATATAACGTCTTTTCAGACAACAATGATGACGTACAGTTAGCCGGGAGAGTAAACATGGTTAGTTGATTGTCAATCATCGCTTCCCAAAACAGAGTTGGGAGCTTTGGTTCCGCGCAAACGGACGTGCAAACTTGAAGAGGGCGATAAGCAAGGGAAATTTTGGTCATTTTTCTTCTAGGACATATCCGGGCTTTCTTGGAGGGGTGACAATGTTCTCCCGAGAGCAGCTGGAGCGGATGAATGGAGCGTCAAACTCGTTTGAGGGGTGGGGTGGCGAGGACGACGACATGTCGATGAGGGTCCGCATGAGCAAAATGAGTGCTGTGCTGGCGCCGGTCAGTGTGGGCGAGTTCTACGAGGCGTCACTTGAACACACTCGGAACTTGAATCCTCAACGAATGAATCTCCTTACCAGACCGGACCAATTCAAAATAATGCTGACCGACGGCCTTAGGCAGACTAACTACACGTGCTTGCAACGAATTGATTACAAGTCTTTTGTGTGGATGCTTATGGCCATTTAAAGAAAAGTCATACTTGTTAAAGTTGGTTTGTACGTGCAAATTACCTATTTGGCTCTTCTGTACTTGTCTGCAATTGCGCTCGTAGTTTGCCATGAGTGCAATTGTGGTTTGTTTGGCTTCGTATTCGGTGGTAACTGAAGCATGGCGCAATGTCACACGGAGACCTGAGCAAAGATGGCTCAAAATGCCTAATTGATCTAACACCCATGGTCATAATAAAATACATTTGTAGTCTTTTCCTTTTTTAATCATTGACATAATTTATGGCAGTCTAGTCACTTAAGTAACTTAATATTTAATGCTATTAGTTGAACTGAGCTCTCTAGCACTTGTGACCTTGTAGTCTTTCACGTAGCAATTTTTATTAGCGGCTGATTGCGTATGCTATTTACGTAAATGGCTTGGTTCATCGGGTTTTTATGCCTGATTTTCGCTACCTGCCTCGCAATCCTTTTTATTCACTGACAATTTTTGAGTAAATTAAAGCCGTCCCAATGTGGACTTGTTAGAAATCGGACAAGGCACAGTCTGAAGGTGTCTGCTCGCAACTGCAGCGCCACCAAAGAAAGGCGAGTCAAGCAGTGGACTCCCTCACTCTGACGTATCCTCCTCTTTTTTCCATTCCCCTGACGGTTCCGTCGTCTATGAACCCAGATTCTCTCGTGTCTCGCGAAAGTTTCTGACCTTTCACCAAATCCACTCAAACCTAGTATGCTCAAATCGTATCAAGTGAATATCTTTCTTGTCTTTCATCGACAGTTTCCTCGACCTATTTGTGAAACTCATTGGACACAAGAACCCACGTCTTTACATTGCTGAGACAAAATGCGTTGTAATTAAAACAGAACGCTTGAGAATTTGAAGGCAACTTTGCCTGTGAGATGCCACCGAGCTTCCACTCTAAAATGTTGTAGATTTGCCTAAGATGGAGGCCATTAAGGCCGCGGCGATGGTATTGCCTGTAAGTTCTGCGAAATCGAAACAAATGCGACGCATTTTTTCAAGGATTTATAGACTGTAGTGCGAGCAAATCACAACTAACCATCCTTCGTAGAACCCATGCGGTGAAATTGTGATTTGTACTATGAGTTGGAATGAAAATTGAACAGTATTATTTGGATTACCTTCGATCGAGCGATGACAGCATGCTTGTATGCCAATAATCTTCATTGTACCACCTTGTTTATTGTTGTGCCTCAGATTTTCTGTTTCGTGATATCAGGAACTTGAGCACTCATTGAGACTGAACGATTCGTCTGGGGAGGAATTTTTGGAGCACCAACTAGTGTGAGTGTGTTGAAGTTTTCCATTTTTATCATCACTTTCAAGTAGCCCACAGTCTCGGATTTATTTTGTCAACGTCTATACGTCACTTAAACAGTTACTCCAAGACCTGTGAAGTGGCTTATTGCTTAAGCACATCAATGTACTTTTACGCTGTTTTTTTTTGTTTCACCATACGGGGCTAATTTTTGCGCAATCATGACGAGACTTCGTGCACTACCGTACGGTGTTCTATCAGACAAGGTAGAAACGTTTTTGTAATGCTCGCCGACGTTGAAAAACGATTATAATGATGCATTAATATATTTGTTGGAAACGTAGAGGGATAACAAACAGCCGCTTTGAATGTGATTTTTCCAAATGGTGGCACTTGTTTCTCTCTGATATGCGTTAACCAGATCAGCTTATCGAAGCAATTCTATAAGCGAACAGAAACTGAATATTTGTCTCTTCATGTTATTGTGACACTGGGTTCTTATTGCACTCACTCACGTAAACAGTTACCCTCAATGGCTTCTTGTTAGACTAGATAGAGCGTAGCAGGATAAACGGACAATTAATTTGCCATTAAAAAAGAGGATTGTTATTGACTGGTGGTCGTTGCGCGCGTTTGAGACTCAGTTACTAGAACTGTAAATTTCATAAGTAGATGTTTAATATACTCACTTTCACATTTAATGTTCTGAATAGTAGATGGCATAGTTTAAGAAATAATAAGGCCGAGAGATTTGGTATAATGTTGAGAAATTGAACATTTTGGTACATGTAAAAGATTAAGCATATGCTGACAACAAGGTTAGCCAGTAAATTTCTTTGCAACGCTTTGATGTCTGACGGTTCGTCGTTATAATGTTTCAGCCAAATAGGAGAACAAAAAATGTTAAAACCCCGATTGAAGGAAGCAAACCAACAACCGAGTTAGCATCGTTGTACGTGTGCTCTTTCACTACGGAGTAGCTATTTTGATACGCTGCAGCTGACTATTCCAAAGTAATGTTCATCTTCACTAGAGCCAACGTGTTAATCAGGAAGGGGCTTCGGTGTTGCCTGGGAAGAGTTAAGCTTATTAGATTTGTTTGTATTGGTTACGCTAAACTTTGTAGGGCCGTCAGACGTTGGTCAGACGGGTCTTTTGACTTTGTGGACTTTGTGTGCATATGAGCAAATCAGGTTAAATTTCGAGATTGGAGGGGTGATACTCGATTCGGAGGGAGCCGACTTTCCCCATTAAGACCTTTTAGTTTATCAACGCAGGATGAACGTTGGGGGCTTGATTTTGGTACAAGAATCGGTGCTTTTCTCACCGGGCAGACGTCGTTTATTCAACCTTACTTTCTGACACACTGGAATTGATGGCCTCCATTACGAAATCGCTGCTCACTAGTAGAATGGCTTTAGTGCATTCGATAAGTTAGTGAGAGCGGGTTTTGCAATTTTAGATGCTTTTAGCCGGCAGTGGTGCAGCAGTGTCCATGTCTTCGAGAAACTGATGGAACTTCGAAATTGTTTCACTTCTAATTCCCAAGTGTCCAATTTCAACTTCTGAATCAAACAGATACATGATGACACACTCCGATCTCCATTTAGTCATACAGATCCAAACACGGCTGACACAAACAAAATGTATTAAGGCTGCACTGGCCGGACTGTAGACTAAACGCTGAACTTCTATAAAATTCGTCCACTCTTGACACTACTATTCTTCAGAAAAAGCAGGAAGCCTAAAATATTCCTGTTGTGTTTAATTGGAATTTTGTGCAAGTCAACTTTGCATGAAAGTTGGCTCAAGTCATGTGCTGTTTTGCCATCATAACAGTGCCCTTGTCGCGATGTGTAATGGCGCAGGCACATTGCACCACGTCAGACTCAGCCAATCCCCTGTCTCCCTGCGTTCCAATGGCATGCGAGGAAGATATGCAGCCAACCAGAGAAGGACACGCATGAGAAGCGATGCCTAATGAGCGGCACAGCCAGCGTGGTGGCTTTGGATGGACAGTACCTGATGTTTGGTTCTGGGAGGAGTTAAGCCCATTAGATTTGTTTGTTCAATAAAGCCTGTTCTGTTATACAAGTCTTCTTCATACTAGGGCTCGGGTATTCTTCACCTGCTTAAGCTAAATATAAAAAAATGTGTGGGACTAAGGAATTAATGCGTAATGGAATGACGTGGAAATGTGTTTAGAATAACCACGAGTGTGTCTTCGAAAGTGATGTCATCCTTTCAAATGTCTTTCAAGACTGCATGAATTCCACAACCCCTACGTGATCCAAAAGTAGCGAGAATTAAAAATGTGGCTGTTTCTACGTTTTCCGAAACCCGATAGTGTCTGTTTTACCATATTTGAATCAGATCAAAAGGTTTGCATATTCTGGATGCCACTGCTTCCAAAAAGCCTCTTAAGAAGACCAAAGAATGTGGCCGCGATAACTGTTCGCAATTTAAAATGTTATGAGAAGCTATGTGAAAAATGTACACTAAGAGGCAAGACTTGCTGCAAAAGTGAACTGGGTGCCTACCATCAGATGATTAATCAAAATGTGATCTTTAGAACTGCATCCTAAGCAAGTCTTCAATCAACTGATTTAAATTAAGTTAACGTCACTCTGTTTTAGGGTTTCGATTTTGTGCCAACAGAAGCGGATCTAATTATCTAGACTGTTTTCAAGAAAACTCCAAGTGATCAAGTAACCAAATTTTCTTCAGAAAGGTGTTTATTTGTCGCATTTCCACCTAACCATTCTCAAGTGTTGAGGATAAATGCGCTTTTCAGATAAGTAATTGACATGCCACATCTGCGATAAGGTAATTAAACCCCCTAATTCTTCACGAATGTAGGCTTGGATTATGCGACGGTGGGAAGTGGAAATACCTAGCAAAAGATAAAACAGGAAATTGCGACAACAATTTGCTCGCCCACTGATTTCCTGTAATTGAAGCACAGTACTACGTGGAAGTATCATGTAAGAAGGAAGAGGGCTATTCCTACGACTGCGCCAATTCCAAGCAGCACCTGAAACATTAAGTCATCTAGAACCAGTGCGCAAGCCGTGCACGGCCCGGGAAAGAAGAAGAAGAAGTAGAAAAACAAAACTCCGAACTAGTGACGTGACAGACAAACGCAACGGCGCAACTGGATAAATCACCTCTAAGACGGAGAGCGACAATCCAGCTCTGTACTACATGTGAGTGGTGTGGCATTAGCACAACGTACTAGGTGAACGATTATAAATCAAAATGTCAAATTAAGGACTTCACCTAGCACTTAACAAACCACTGACGAAAATAGCAGTAGTTATTCTCACTGAATGGACTGTACGTATTTGGAATTAGTGCACAGTAACTTAACTTGTCACAGGCACTTGCAAATGAAGGAAGTGCCTATGACTTGGAAGAAATTTAAGGTCGCAGCTAAATTAATGTCTTGTTTTATTGCAATGTTTTTGCAGGTAAACAATCGCATTTAAAATGTAAATTGAACGTGCACACATCCACATTTTAAGTTTACCTCGAGAGCTTACAAGGACATTTTGTCAGATACCGATCCTTTTTGTACATCTAAATTTTAAAGCAGACTGCTTAACAAACTCCCGAGCACTACTGTAACAATAGTAGGTGCTATTTCTTTGCAAAAATTTTTTTTTGAATTTAATACATTTCTATTCATGTTGGAATTCTAACAATAATACGCAATTCGATAACAATGCAACTGCAACGGATTTTTAGTTGCATTTCTTGAGGCAATTATTTGGTGTTTAAAATGTCGAGCGGTGTCCGAAAGTGGTTATCTAACGATGATAAGCATCTACATCTCACCTGCATTGACAGGTAGAAGTACTCAGTAAAGCATTTAACCTAGCAAGCTATTAAAAAAAGTTGAGTCCAATGGATAACAAATTGCAATTGTTTTGTGCGCATGTCAAGCAAGCCACCTTCCACGTCATCGAACACTATTCATGCCTGGTAACTTCTTCCTGCATTTTTACCCTTTTAGACCTACTCAACAGCTAGAATGTGGATCTTAGAGCATCTCTCAAACTCTGTCATCAAGTTGGCTTTCTCTCTCCTCTACCCGTCTTGTGATGGCTTTCCGAATAAATTTTCTTAAAGTTCATAGCCTTCGTCCTATACCGAACTCCGTGTGTTTGTCTCGGCCATACCTCTCGCGTCGACTCACAAGTAGTCCTTCTCTGCTCCTAGGTCAGGTTCCCGCTCCTACGTTACACGCAGGTAATCAGCTATTAGTAGTATAGTGTCAGTCAATTGTGCGAAAGTGTCCAACAACCATATACTCTGAGCTGAGGTTTGAACTAACTAAAGAAAATTTTACTTTCCAAGTAAGAGGTTTAAGCACAAAATTATTGTAGGTATAGGTTTAGTCCTACTATTGAGCACATAGAATATCAGGAAAGCGATTAGGAAATATAGGGTACACTTATGTTCATACATTATAAATATTGTCAAAATTTTCCACTTTGATAAATTTATCAAACATCTTCGATAGTGTTGCGGCAGACATAAGTGAAAGCTCATCCCGAAATTTTCAAATAAGTATTTAAGATACAAATAATTACAGCACATAGCATGGAGAAACTTAAAAATATGCCCATTTTGTTGGATTACCACAAGAAACCTGAAAAATAAAATATGTATCTTTACTAAGTAACAATTTAAAACAAATCAAATTAATGCAGGTGGCCACCTAAAAGTTAGCTATGAGGCCTTAAAAAGTTATTAAATATTCCTATCACATATTTTAGGTCTTACAATTGTATCATGAAATGTGATAAAATGGATTTCAGTAAATAGCTTTAAATATCTATTTTAAATTTCGGATTTTGTTGCTTAAAAATTTTACCACTAAATTATATTTAAAATGAAAACAGTACTTTGATTCAAATTATACGGAAATGGCATGTTAGTTTAAATATTATCTTGAGCCAGGGTTGACTGTGTGAAACCCCGCTATTAATGTTTGTGACCTTGGCGGCACCGGGTTCTGTTATGCAAAAGCGACGAGTGTGCTCTCCAGCAGTCATTTATTCATCTTTGAACTTCCCTCCGTTTTTAGATTTTACAGGGTTTTTTGAGTTAATTGACGTCTATTTTATGTATGCAACACTGCAAAATGCTATCTAGCATCTTGTTTGTATTGTGCCTTCTCCCGAACAAACTAGGACCTTTTGTAATCAGTGTTCACGTAGTTGGAGACTTCAGGTTTCTTCCTCGGCCACAATTACATATGCAGACAGTGCACCCAAAAGTGTTGTATCGTCGCATCACTAATACTAGTGATGCTTATCTGTTTATCGCCCGTGTGAATGCCATTTTTCAGCTCAGCGCCGATTCGCTATCAATCTTGAATGAGCGAATCATCGGTCCAAAAAATTTTTCAATTTTCTGCTACTCTTCGGAGGGTCCCTGTGCACCATGCAATCGATTTATTGATCGTCCATTGCCTCCTGGCTACAGCTCCGAAAACTGCGGTCCCCGCATGACCGACACATTCGTTAAGTCTTGGGCAACGTCAAATCATAACTACTCCGAACTAGACTTCTCTGACTCGCATTTCGATAGAGTTAGTTTATGGCAGGAAATTCATCCAGCAAACAATGATTTACTTCCAAGTGAAGATGCTTTTTATATATGCTATAATGTATTTCATGGTTTTTGTGAGCGGCTTCAACTTTCCAATATTTCGGTCGCAAAACCGTGGACTAAACGATCATCAGCGACCCAGTTTTCCTCTAAGCCACTTTCCTCAATTCGTATTCCAGTCGTCAATTGGAATGCCTCCCTGACCTCCACTATCACTGTTGACGAGGACTTTGTCTATGTCGGATTGGAGCAAGATCAATCTCAAGACACGACCTCGCTTGTTTTAGAACCGATGTCAGTGAGGATGCGTGACTTTGACCTTGCCAGCAAGCGACCAAGCTCCGAGAGTTTGTTAAGATTCCAAGACTCTGATATCAGGATCAAGTACAAATTTTCGTTTCAGTACACACTCGAAGAATCCCGTCTAAATTCACGCAAATACACTTACTCCCACTTGGTTAAACATATTTACTTTGTGATGCAGGAATTTCGCGTAACCGAACCATGGATGATGCAAACGAGAATCGCTCGGGTTTGCTCGGGTGATATATATTTACAGTCCTATTCTGAATTGGAGCTTTACTGTGAAGAATGTTTCCTGAATGGACGAGGTCACGAACAGATGGTAAGAATGTTGTATTCAAATGACAGCAGTAATTTAAAATGAGACTTTAATTGTAACTAGTATCGGTACTATTCTAAGACTTTATACCGTGTTTTATCAATAGAGACAAGAAATGCTTTTCGCAATGTGTAAGGGACAACATATTTTTAAATGCACTTGTGCTCGCGAATCAACGCCAATTACTGGACCACCAACATTTTATCTTTTTGAGGCACCTTAGTAGATTATCAACTCCGTTGAAACACCAACATTGCAGTTTTCGGGGGGGGGGACTGTCACGAACTTTCTCGCAGATGTCTTGCTTCTACTAGATTTGTTACAAACCTTTATGTCTGATAAAGCAATAACCCTCAATGAGGCGTGCCATTTCTGCATGCTCTTCGCGATTCGCAAACCTGTCGTTCTCTTTTCGACTTTTGTTATTTTTTGTGTTGTCGTGGTAGTTAACTGCGTGTACGCCACTACGATAAATGCCAGTTAATCTATGAACCTATATATTCTATCTTAAATCGCCTACGGGAAAGTGTTTTCACTGTTTTCAAATTGATTTTTCATCCGGCTTTTAGCATTACGTCGTGTTCAATGTCATACCAACCTGAGACCAATTCTAGTTTGGAATAGTTGAAGTAGACTGAGTTTTTAGGAGTCTTATGATGCGATCCACAAAGGCACCCCCTGACCACTTTAATGCACTAGGATGCCTTTATGCCACAATGAACCTAAAACTGGTAGAAACTTGTTGCTACTTTCTGTTTTTAAATCGGGCAGGTCGAGATTTCTATTTAGGATTTTCCTATTTTTGTATAGGGAATCGTTCTCGTGTAGATTTAAGGTCCTAACACTGAGCTAACAGTGAACAAGTTGTCCTTTCGCTAACTAAAAAAGGGTGCATGTGTTTGAAGTGATCTGGTAAATGCGTGTTCATGTGGAATACAACACAATGAGGCACAAAAGTGGCTCTCAGGGTTAGAAGATATAAATGTGGACTGTTTGTCACCTGACTGGCTCACTTGTTTACGTTTATCATAACCGCACAGAAACGTCCAAACTAATCCTAGCTGTTAAAAATGCAGGCAAGCAGATTGGAAGCTCACATGAGGTGTTTCGTTATTCCGAGTCGGTAATATTGGGAACCGGGTTGAACCACTTTTAATAACGTCGAAATACTTGCACATACACGGCCCCATGTGCATGCTCTAGTATATCTTAGAATTACATAATTAGCTACGATGGTAAATCGAGACAAAACTCAGAAGCCTGCATTTGCACATCTAGGCAGACTCGAAGCATGACCGCCTTTGTGTATTGAGGTCTTCATTTTTTCCTGGATATGGATGATCTCCACCTCAACTATTGTTACACTGACAAACTTGGGGCCACATCTAAGAAAAAAACCACGACCTCCGTAAACGCATAATTTCCGACTCCACAAATGAATTAGAATCCACGAATGCAGCCTCAACGTGCGTTTGAAAACGCCGAGGATTTTGCTTGGTCCAATCAACGAGAGCCTCGAGCGCTATTGGCTGGCAAATGAGTGACGCATCGTTATTCTCACGTGTGGTGCGGCGTCTGGGCCACTACGACTTGTCCATACCACAATGCACGTTCAGTTGTGTCACACTGTGGGCGATTGAGCCAAGTCATTAAAAGGGCGAATGCTTTATACAAAAACTTGTTTGCTTTAGGTTTTTTTTTCATGGTTTCTTTTCCCGTTGAATGGTTTATTGGCGCGGTGCCAAAAGGTGCGTTTTAAATTGCACGGCTCATAGCAACGCGGTGTTTTCACTGTCTCTGCTGCCGAAATTTTCCAGAATGTTTTTTCGAGAATATGGGCACCAGCAGTGTCATTCGAGGGTGTCACCATGGTTGATCCTCTTAATTTTTTATTGATTACGTTTATGAATGAATTAGCTAAGTCGAGCAGTCACGTGACCGCGTGTCAGGTTTCGGCAATATCAGATTAACGGTGACAAGGAAGAGTGTTTCGGTTGCTTGATCTCTTGAGCTGATGCGTCCATTTTTCACACAAAGGAATGCTCATTGATGTCAGGGGTCCTAACGTTAGCCGTTGGGTTTATTGGAAGTACCTTTACTGTCTGTTAGCTTTGGGTGCAGACCTGCCCAATCACACAGCACCAACAGCATAATTTGGCTCAACTTTATGCCATCAGTTTATTGGATTTTTTGTAATGAAAACATTCTCCCCCTAGGCTTCCAGTGTTTACAGCGTCCCCCTCGAGGTGGTTGGTCACTGTCCTCCCCTCGTGTGTCTGTTGGGGGAAGCCATTGGCACTATGCAAACAGTTTTGTCTCGTTAGGTCATTCAAACGAATTCCTTACTGTGTGAATTACGGAAGCTCTCCACAAATTCACGCGCTCGGTAGGGGTAGGAGGCACTGGTGCTGTGCTAAACCACACAGAGAGTAATCCATCTTGGTCCAATTAAATCACAAGTTAGTTGGCTAACGAAGCTTTTTTCGTGTTGTCTTTCTCCATTTGCGATAAGTTTGCCGAAAAGCATGCTTTTTTCCAACGTTCTGTTCTCAAACGGTCTGGCATCCGTCTTTGGTTGAGTCAGTGGCAACATTACACCAACACATTCCTTAACGTGTTTTCGGCAACGAGGGGTAACGATTCGAGATACTGATTGGCACGAAACTTTAATGCCAATGTTGAACAGCAAGAAAGAATATTAGTCACGCGTCATACCAGGTTAGAACAGTTGCAGAGTTACCTTTGTATATTCCGTTCCGGTATTTTGTGGCCTGTTAGTCATGCTAAAAGTATGCGCTTCTTGACGGTGTACAATGAATAAGAAGGTCTAAATCTTTACGAACTGTATTAAAAGTACCATTTCAAGCGCTAAAATTCTGTGAATTCCCTTATTGTCCAATAACCTGTCTAGAAGCGCTGCAAGTCTTCAAATTTTTTAACTGCATTTGCTCGTTCGTAAAGTTTTTTTTGGATTGGCTCCAAGCAAGCCCGGAACAACTGCAAATTCACCCAAGCTTGGTGTTCGTGATGAATGTGACTTTATTTGAGGACCCTGTGTCCCTTCGTATGTACGATTTGTTGTGTTGGCTTCATATTCATTGTGGCGCCCCAGAAGTATAAAATGATTTCTCTCCCAAAGTCCGCTGATGCTTCTCGAAAAAAGTGTCTACTCGTGAATCTCAGTTCCACTACTTGAGTTACTGTATTACTGCCGCAATGTTTGGCCTTTTCCATGTTTTCAGGTCTGGATTTTGCGTAAAATGGAATTTCGGTGGTAACCTTGGCCAATCGCAAATCCTGTAGATTTTTTGACCTTTTTCTAAGGCCACATCTTTATTTTAGGCTTGTTTCCTTTGACTCATTTTGCTAAACGAATTAATTCACTCCTTTTCCATTAGTTCAATCTCATTTTGCACTAGCGCCAAGTGCTGCAGCACAGCTGCACGTTAACATGTGAGTTGCTGGGTCTCTAGCTTATGGATCAAGGTCTTGATTCGTTTTGCGGCAACATCGGACCGTAAGCAGGCGTAGTCCTAAGAGTTGCATGACTTTTCCACTTACTCCTTGTCCACATTCAGTGTTGCGTTCCTTGTTTTTGACATAAGTAACTGCCTTTCTTACGGACTCTGGGTCCAAACCACGTAATTTTTTATCGATTAAGGTCTTAAAATGAGATGAGCCTTAGAGTGCTTTTTTGCAGAGATTTGGTGCCCTTCATATGGCCGCAAGAGGAACAGTGGGTGCTGAAATTGCAAGGACGCGTTTCAGCAGACTGAACGGTTCCAAGATGGTCCCCAAGTGGCGCCAGCCTCTTCAAATGTCGGAGGACTTCAACAACGTCTTGCTAGTAGCCTTCGCTCCTCACTTAGCTGACCCCTTCCACTACGATCACTTGGGCAATTCGAACCCCTTTTACGAGCCAAAGGTGGTTTCAGAGGCGAGAAACCTAGTTATCCGAGGAACAGCCATCGTCTTTTACACATTAGCCGAAGTAAGTTTTGTAATGTTTTTCACCTTTCTTAAAGCGAAAGGTAGATAGGTGACCTTGGGGTCGTGAGAAACTTTAGACAGCTCCCTCAGTTTACTAAATGGCTTAATCAAGCGATCAGTTTGAGTCACAAATCACCTTTAATCTTGGTTTCGGCCATGCTAGGTGTATATTCGCCGAGGGGTTGTGGTTGCGTAGACTTGCAGTTGCCTTTTGGTCATCAAACTCCACTGACACCGCCTCTTTCAATTTAAAGTGTACTCGTGTGGATGGTTTCTGTCATCTGTCCTGTTTAAATTCGCTTACTTTTTCCCTCGTTTTCTTGATAGAATCGAAAACACAAATTACATATTCTGCCAAATATTGGGCTGTGCTACCGCCCAACGTAATGGATTCATTGTCATTGCAGTACTTGCTTGCAACTTTTTTTAGAAATTTTGACAATGACCGATTTTTCAGTTTACTTTTCACTCGAACTTCCTCTATCTATTCCAATGATCCATAAATGACCTTTATGCAGACGGCCACTCGTACATTTTAACCGGTATGTGGCGTAAATGGCTGAGACTCCTTGTTACCACATCGAAGGCTGAGAGCTTTCACTGCCTCAGCCAAAATGTCCGAGCACAAGCGGGCGTCAAAGCGAAAGTCGAGTGGATGCTCAAATGCGTTCTCTTATTTATACATAGGCGATCGAGGTCTGATTGCTTGAGTGATGGATTGTTAGCGTGACTGCCGAGTTGCGATCGTGTGGACAGAGCTGGGTAGATAGAAGTCACGAATTTAAGTGTTAATCGAGTTATCTTGGGAGGTGTTGACATCCCCAGTAGCCACATGCCTATTTTAGTACTCGTTACTGCACATGCTCATACAAAAGGTAGTGTTTCATTGATGAGGTAAGAGCATAATTTCTTACATAACTACAACGAAGGTGTCTGATGTTATCCCAAATTAAATACTTCTTTTTTTCACAACACCAATTAAACGGAGAGAGCATCAATAAGGGCCGCCTGCTGCTGGACCTGGTCATAGTCTGTGTGCTCATTCGGACTAAGTGCTGCTTTGTCCTCCCACTAGATCGACGTGTGGTTCGGTGTGGTGATACAAAACTGTCTGACGGGCAAGACGTCCATTGGTCCCGCTCACTTCCTCTCGAGCGATCCACAGAAATGCATGCGAGACGATCCCCTTGTAAGTTTTGCCGGTTTACTTTCAAGATCGTTGACATGTCGGTTTTTACTCTACTTGTAACTCGCAATACCTCCGATTCCGTGTTGCTAAGCTTACTAAATACGCCGAGCAATATTCGATGCTAGTCAAAATAAGTAGTGCTGTTGCAAGTGGAATCATCTAGGGCTGAAATCAAGGTCAGTGTCTGCTAGCAAAAAAAGGACTAAAGGGTTGTCTGTAAACAAGAGGAACGATTCACCGTTGGCGCGCGAACACAGCCACCGCGTAGAAACACTAAAGGGGGGTCAATTTCAAACATTCTAGAAAGAGGTTATTTGGTTACCAAAGCATTTGAGTCCACATCGATTTGATCCGCAGAGGATGGTTTCATCGCAAACATTCTTTTATTCTCATGAATGCATTTCAATCTTAGAAATGCAGAACCCTTTTGCACTGTCAACCTCAAAGTTCCACTCATTCACTTTAATCGTAATTGAGGGAAGCTTTATCCGCGTAAGAGTAAGTAGCAGGAGGCACAGTTATTACATTGACGAAATATATACGGATTGTTGTAGTAAAGGCGACATTATGGCATCGAAAACGCTAGTTTATGTTTGTCTGCCTCAGACCTGAGACACAAAAAAACTGGTATTTCCTCGCACTTGAGATGTTGTCTTTTTTAAGTTAGCCCAACTCAAGCGCAATTACTACTGCCCCTCGAACCCAACAAACTGGCCCATAAGTGGATCGCTTCAGTCGGAGCGCCTGTCTGCGCTTCCTGCGTTGATTTTGGACGCCGACGCCACCGGCATCGCCATCACCAAGGTGGCCGACGAATTCACGGTGCTTGTGGTCGCCACGGATGAGGGCGAGTTGTCGAAGGTGGGTACTTTGCCTCTTTCGTTGCACACCCATTTTTTATCAGACTTTCACAAGACCCCCGATACTGCACCACGCATGAAGAGTTTGTCCGGCCACCTTTTCGTAATCAATTTTATCCAAAATCTACAGTTCTAATGTAATCTTCGACATGCCAAATGATTTGAATCTCTCGTTCGCATTCTAAATCCCTCTAATTTAGTACGTCATTGAGCAAAGTGGATTGGCTCGACTCATCTCCTCAAAACAACTGACTTCTCGACGGAGGCCTCTTCGCGGTCTCACACTGGACGAAACTGGGCTTGTGGCGTTTGCAATATCTGATGAGAAGGTATGATCTGCCCTCTTCCCTTCAAGTTTCTAACTGGGTTGTACCGACCCCAGTGAGCATGGTAGCTCGAAATATCGAACTGGTGCTCTCGTTTGCCCATAGCCGTGCTCTAGATATCGCAAGCGCATTTACTGTGCGTGGTTGTAGCGTGGGTAAATTTGGTCCAAAAAATCTTGGACTAAAACCAATTCCTCTGAGATTTGACGCCGACCCACCTGAAACTCATATTGTGTGAGGAATATGGGTGTATTTTTTCATTTTGTCGAAATGGTTATCCTGGAGCTGTATTCTTGCACTTCTAGCTTCTATCCATCTTTGTAGCAGCCAAATTATGCATCACATTCTCGTATCTTTTGGTAATTGTTTTGTTTGGAAGTCAACATTGTACGTTAGCCACACAACAAATCCCTGCCATCACTTCTAAATCAACACCAGCCCACAGCGTGGATATCTGCAAACTCGGTCAACCTAGCTTGTTTGGCGATCTATTCAGATATTCGCAAGGTACAAGGACATCTCATTTGATTTGTTCTGTAATAGTCTTCGCACGCGTTTTTAGACAACGGGTCTTCTCCGGTCACTCGGTAAATACACTCACTGAAAGCAAGGGTTAACGTCTGTTGAAATTACACCATTAGACCGCGTCTGCCGTGAGTTCACGCTCTGGCAGGTCGTTGTGCAACACTGCAGCTTGCACTCCGTCTCCTCGATGCTCTACACGTAGTTTAACTGGGGTGAAGAAGTAAGCTCGGCTAAATGTGTACCGATGAAAAACAATTAATCTTTACAGTTTATAAGGAATTTTCTACTTTAACGTCGTCGAAATTATAAATCCTTGTGAATGGAAAGCCAACTTTATGCGTCCCATACTTTGTCAGTTCAAAGCACGCATTATCATCATTAGTTGGATTGACTTTCAACTGTCCTCCCTTCGGAGACCAAATGTCATCAAGGAAAGATTCCTTGAACTATGATTTTGTCGCTGCATTGTTATCTAGGTTAATTAATTGTTGTGCTTTCCTGTAGTGTTACATTTACCCGAGTAGGTGGTTTTAAATAATGTTAAGTTTTGTCGTGAATCCTCATTCACACGTATATGTATCTTGGATTATCCTCACGCCTAGGTCTCGATGTTAGCGCATGTATGACTCACACATCCGATCTATAAATGCACACACGCAAATCCCACACTCGACACAGCGACACCAGTTTTGGTTGAGCTTTGAAGTAAGCGATTGTGTCCCGTCCTCTTCGATCTTTTTCTGCGTCGCGGGTATCAGGGGAACGCAATCGCACCAGGGTTAATTCCGTGGACCCGGCGTGGTTCCAGACTACATGCTGGGGACCACAACAGTTTCATTGCGCTTCTTTGTTTGCGAATGGTGCTCGTTGTGCGTGCCCAGAATTGTCCTAAACATGGGGGTTCCAGCTGGGCTGCTGCTGCTGCTGCAGTTCCCAGCTTCATCCAATTCATTTGCTGCACACGTAATTCTGCCGTTTCTGTTCGACACCTCCTGAATGCTTGACTCTGCCTCCAGCCAAGTTGTTATCGTTGACGTACTACGTCCCGTTCCGGAGTCGGTTTCAGCTGTTCCCCTGGGTCCACTCACCTACGCACCCCGCGCACGCCGCCTATTAAGATTGATTTTTCATGTGACGTATTACCGGCATAAGACTTGATGCTGTCTCAGGCTACCATGCAACCAGCTTTGCAATTTTCACCAGTACACCACCTCTAGGCGATCAACTCCAAGACTCTTTTTTACATCTAATGACGCTCACTCCCAAAATTTTGCCGCCTAGTTTGGTGCGAAATTGTTGCTATCCTTTCCTCCCTGAAGTCGTACAACACGCAAATTTGTCAGTCAGACATTATATCGTTTGTGTAGCTGCATTTTGTGCCTACCAATCATGCGTATCCCTTTTGCTATTTTAAACGAAAAGCGACATAACACAGGGGGTTAGGGAAGTAATAGGGGGAGAGGAATCCTTGGTTCCTCAGCATTAGGTTTCACCGGCCTTGGTTGTCCTGTAGGTCTACCGCGTCGCGCTTCATAACTGTTCATCAGCCCAGAGTTGCGGCGCCTGCCTGGCCCAGCGCGACCCCTACTGCGGCTGGTGCGTTTCACGGGGCCTCTGCACCCACAGAGAGGCCTGCGAGCCCGTCGGTCAAGCACCCTGGCTCTCCTACCAAACGGAAGCTGCCACGTAACTTTCTTTCGATCATATTTGTCTAAACTGCCGTTTGCCGTGCTTATTTCGTTAGAGCCGTTGACTATTACTAAGCTCTTCAATGAGTACGACCGAACTTTTGGTTTGGTAATTGGCAAACACTCTTTTATTAGTATCAGAGACTTTCCAAAGTCTGTTGTCACCCTAGGTTTGTCAATTTTTGTAATCCTGTAAATATTGACACGGTAGTTGGACATTTTTCCAAAACTTACTGTCACTTATGCATTTGACTGGGTACTTGTACTCCCAGTTTTTACATCATCCGGGTCCCCAATCTCTATTCTGCTTTTCCTCGCTCTTTAAGTTTAAAACTTTGTAGTAAAAGTTCAGCCCACTAACTATACAGGTCGATTTCTAAACGAAGTAAGTTAGCAAGCTTGCCCTTGTAAAGTTTGCTTACTGGAGTTGCATTTTTAAGTTTGCTAGCCAAGCTGTGGATTTTTCTTGTCGTAAAGATGTCCTGTGATCAGCGTCGTGGATCCGCCCGGGGTGGAGTCGCTCGCACCCCGCGCGATCGCCATCACCTTGCAGCTGAGCCCCCTCCTCGCCAAGTCGCTTGTCTCGCCACCTCCCACCACCACCGACAGGCAAGCCCCGCAGCGCCGTCTTTTCTGCTCCTTCCGGCTTTTCCACCCAGACGCCGTGAGGCAAACACCGACTGACCTCCGGTGGATGGTCCGTGGGCCGGAATATGGGAAAACCAGGGCTCATCAAATTCCTGGGTCGGCTGAGGCCACCTGCAACTCCCCCGAACCCACTAACCTTCCAGCGATAGATGGTAGTAAACGTAAGTTTTTTGCCTTGTCCTTCTTATAGGGTCTATCGTTTACTTTATTATCCTTTTTATTGAGTCTTTTTTTGCTTTGGCAAGTAATTCCCTTGTGATAATGGTTTTAGAGCACATGTGAAAGTTTTGTAGCCTTACTCCGACTCTGGACGTGATTTGCTAAACAAAACGCTGGTTCCAACTTCAGATTATTACGCACCTCCACACCTTTCTAGCCGTTTTAAATTCCACTCATTCAAGTTCCAAATGGCTATGCTTTTTCAGACGGAAATCCATCGTAACAACTACGCAATAATATGTTTAAAACAGGCACATTTCCTTCCACAATGTCTAACGGTAATTTCTTTGTTGGGGTCGCACTAACACGTCTTGGACTCGCAATTGTCGTATCAGGCGGACACCGCAGCATCAAAGCAATTTTGCTGCGTTGCAAAGCGTTGCCGCTTTTTAATGGTGTAGGTAATGTGGTGTCTTCGTGACGCAGCTGTGTTAGGCATCTTCCAAAACTCAGGCCTCTAAATGTCCCACCCAGAGTGATTTTTATGCGCAGTTTAGCTCTTTTTTGTTACTTCGCGATGGATATTTCGATGGTCTAACGTGTGCACCGAATGGGCTCTTCTTTTTACGAAGCACGGGTGAAAGTTGTGGTGGTGACTTTTACCTCCTTCGCCTTATAGTTGACGACAAACTCCAACCCCCCCAGTTTTTGGAATGTCCATCAAAAAGAACGTGGTGAAAGTACTTGAAGACTTTATCTTACAATTCTTATTGGACAAAACTTGTGGCGTTGTCGTTTTAAGATTAGAGTCAAAGTACTATTTGCTGAAACTCTTAATCACGTTGAGTTGTGTTTATATTCTCGAGTCCTGTGACCGTATATATTGTTTGTTTGTGCAAAAAACTAAAGTATTTATTGTTACACATATCTGATGTTGCAGTCAAACCTTAAAGACAAACTGTAGTCTCTCCCCGTGCTCTACTTTGCCCGCAGATCCGAAACAGACCCTAGTGTGGCTGGAACTAGTAGAAACGTCGTCAGGTGCTGCGGAGGAAACCACCTATCCCCTGGCGGTTGGGACCTTTGCCATCTACGAGTGCAGGCGTTTTCCCGACTGCCAGACCTGCGCGAACACCAGCGGGTTCGCGTGTGCGTGGTGCGTGGCCGAGAGCCGCTGTGTGCCCGCGGGGTCGCGCGCCCCGCCCGCAGTCGCCTGCGGCGCCTCCACGGGGTGCGCCCTCATCCAGGCTGGGTCGGTAAGTCCTGCGGTGTCGTCAGAGGGTCACTGGTGAAGGCTTGGTGTCGATCAGGTTGATAAGGGAACCGTGGGTCAAGTCTTTCTTCATCGTCCTCGATTAACTAAGCACCTGAAAATAATCCCGAATACCTCGCCGAAGATCTAATTGCTTGACTTCCATTGTTACTAAGCTGCGAATTTCCCTTTTTCGTATATTAGTGTTTCAATCCCATCTGTCATATATCCACGCTTCCTCATTTTCCCCCATTGATTTGTCATTACTTTTGATTACAGTGCTGTTTTCTAGGGGTTAAACATAAGTCAGGTGAACTCTTTAAAAGAAGTCTCCGTATGCTGAGTCATTAACGTCACAAAATCTCTTTAGATTGACCAAAGTAGGCTCCCATAGGTGCAGATTTGTGTGGGTTAATATGCCAAAGAACAGCCAAGCTATGTTACGAGTAACCTCTGTAGTGGAGCAACACCTATTTCATTATTAGGAAGGCAGTTTAAACTTTGCTGGACTTTGAATTTACATAGAAGCCAATATTTCACGTAAATTTGTCCACGGAAACATTTCCAAGCACCTCGCCAACAAGGTGGAGGACAGCTGAGGGTCATGTCAGCCTTTTTTTAGTTCGCTAATTTTGAGAAATAATTGAACTGTTCGACCCTCAGCAGCAAGACATAAGCATGAATTTATCACGTGGGAAGTATCCAAACCAGAGGCTCATCTACGCGCATTTTGGCTTTTTAATCGGTGTTTAGTTACCTCGGTCTTATTGTTGGGTTCCATGCTACCTGCAGGTGTTCCAGCAGTGTCTTAGATCCAACATAAATGAAATACACGAGAACGAGAATAATCGCATTGGCTTATGGGTGCTTTATTTCTTTTTTTAAAAAAAAATCAAGAACTGTACTTGTCCTGCTTTCACTGTGGAACCCGTCACAACCACTGTGGAGGCAATGAAGTCATCGACCGTAACAGCACGCATCCTCAACATGCAGGTATGTCGGTAGTATTCTTCAATTTCGCTTGAACCCACAAACGTCTTCGCATATCTCGTCACTGAAACGAAGGGAAGGGTTAGAATCTTGTTGAATGTGAAGCACTGCGTTGACTTCGAGTGTTTTTTGTGTCAAATTTCACTTATTAAACGCACTTCCAACATGTCTACTAAGACTGTCAACTAAATGACCCTGTGTTGGGCCGCAGAGAAGTCGAATTCACTTGCTTCATGGTGCGTTGCGTTGCAAATAACGTGAGGTCTCAGGGAAATACCACACCGAAGTTAAAATGACACAATAGCTACTGTCTGTTGGCACTTTTATACATGTTGTAGCATTCGAACTGGTATATGCGTTGTAATATTAACTATTTAATCCAATGCCAGGTGTGGGTAAGAGTTAGCAAACTCCCAAGGCCTTGATGCCTGCTCCTTTCAAACTACCGGTAGCTCTTACAGTTTTTCGCCCTTATTTTGCTTAGGCCAACTTCATTCATCCAATGCTTTGTTGGAACTATGTCTGTTCTGTTATAGTTGTTACCAGATCTTGTGCTTCACGATTGCAAACAACTAAAAATGCATCCGTCCTTGCGAGATACTTTGATTTACATATTTTTCAAATTTATTACTGCTTATCGCCACGTGTTGCTAACTTCACATTCGCAAAGGCACCATGTTTCTCAAAAGCTACCAGCAAAGTAGCGAGAAACGAAGCACGTTTGCGCTCCATTGTTTTAGCTACGTGGGAGATCATTCTAATTTCCCGGTAGCGCTTGCTGCTATGACACCTTCGTTTGCACTTGTGCGTTTTCCCCTGTACAGACTGGCGCCAGTCGCTTCTCCTGCTCTGACCGCTGCACCGGCCGACGGACCGAGGGTGCCTACAATCGAACCGCCTCCACTGTTACCTGCAGTTTTGAGGGGGTGAGGCAAGAATTGTCTTTTGATATCTGCGTGTTAATCATTTTACATCTTGAATGTACTTTTTGTAAAACGGAGTTCTTCGCAAAGCATAACTTCATATAATGCGTATCTTTGCTAGAAAATAAAACATCTACTTCTTAAGGTGCGCCTGCACGTGGTAGTGTGTGAGGGGAGAGAGGGTTGCGAGGGGTGTGATGCCGTGCCTGTTTGGCACTACTCATAGCCTCGTTGCGATTTTCACTGTTAGCTCTCCCGAATTTGATTCGCAGGTAACATATGACTCATTTTGCTGTGACCAGCGTTATCTTCTTGCTAGGTACCCATTTGGGATGTGACGAGTGGTAGGGATGAAGGCGAAATCTCCGTGGACCCTAAAGTTTGGCATCCAAATTTGACGAATTTGGCAACGCAAGGAGTTGCCAAGTGCGAAATTATGATCAATTGGCACAACGACCAATTACCAAATCAACCAGAGCAAGGTCATCCCCTGACCAATCTCCATGCTGCTTCGCGTAAGACAAATTTCCTATCATACTTACGTTATGGTTCCTTTGGATTCCTTAATTCCAAAGCCTCAAAAGAGGCACGCAAGGTGATTCTCCCCTCCATTAGGCGAAATTGCAAGTCGTTTTAGCAATTTTTCCCTACCTGTTTTCTTTAACAATGTCTCATTCCAAAAAGTGCTGCTTGAGAGCGCCATTTGCCTTAATTGCCTTCTTTCCGTTAAAAAAGACAAAGGGACGCGTTCAACACTAAAAAAATCGAACATGTATTTAATTAAGAAAGCGAATGACCCTACTGTTTCATTCCCTTAAAAGCTGTCGCATGATCCTCTTTGTGAAAACGAAAACTTTGTCTTTCCCCACTCGATTGTGATTTGTATGTTCGACTGGCTGCCAGTCTTAATTTCATCTTTGATTTACCAAATCTTCCAGTGACAGGTAATTACTTGTGGCAAATACGTTTTTCCACGACAATAACTCCCCATTTGATGCGGCCACATGCCGCCTGGGGTGGAAGATTGGGGGGGGGGGGGGA